>NIZV01000186.1:0-84145 GCA_003947045.1 Fusarium ambrosium
TCCTGGGCAGGGGGATGTATGTAGGTAGCTTTGTTGATGCAATGGATGAACGGATTTCAATGCAATGATGCTGTGGATGCCGATTCCGATGCTGGTTTATGTGAGTGTGTGTGCTGCTTGTCGCAAAGATCTGCTTGTAGATGTTCTGTCTAGTTGAAAAGACGGCGAAAAGAACCGATCAGACTAGAGAGTGACGGCAACGGACGGACAAGAACAACTTTTTTTTCGTCTTTGGTCTTACACCCACCCTGTCAAACAAGAGAAGCAGGCTCTCTGTCCTTCACACTGGCTGGCGCCAACGGAAAAGTCTGCGGGACGACCGAGTGAGCTTAGCACATCCTTGCAACTTTGACTTCTTGGGCGGACGGGCGGAGTAACGTCAGAGGGGAAAGGACGAGACCCAAAGAAGGGTCAAGGGCGTGCAAAGTGCAAGTGCAAGTGCAACATTTTCCTCAAGGTGACTGACTGATCCAAGTGATTGATTGGATTGCATTGGGTTGGGTTTGGGAATTGGGATTGATGTCGATGGATTGGTGGGACGCCAGCCTGTGGGAATTGGATGGGGAAACCGCATGGGGGAATTATTTCTTTGGGCATTGGGGCTGAATGGTGAGTGGAGGGTGGGGCCGGGGTGGAGTAGCCCGCGCTTTGCCTGGGATGACCGCGTGGGAATGGGACCTGGGAAGGGAAAGCATGGATGGATGGATGAATGTGACAGGGGTTGTTGATTGGGGTTATCGGTGTATCGGGGGCCAGGATATTGAGGTACCCGGGGCATGGGTACATGAGGTGGGTACGTACCTGTACCTGGTAAGGTCTGATGGAACGAGACCCCTGCTGCGGAAGCTGCAGGTCGAGCTTCTGCGTTCTTTCCTCTTGGGGCTTGAGGTCACCCGCCGACGGCCTGGGGCAAGCTGGGCTCTTCTTTTTTTGTTGTGAGTGGGCGAGTAAAAGAGCCGTTCTGTATGACTCTTTTTGAAAGTGGCTTTTCTTTTTTTCAAGGTGAATCACCTGAAAGATAGCAGATTCGGGATGATAATGATGATAATGGCGGCGGCAGTGCTTGCTGCAAAGTGGCCTGTGGAGAGCGTGTACGTGCGCTGCCTCACGATGCGCTGGGATGTAATATGATGCTGTCGTGTCGTGTCGTTGATCAGCGATATGTCCACTTTCTCAGTCCTGTCCGCACACCGGGAAAAGGTCGAAACCATGTGCGTGTCGGTTGACCGAAAGCACGCCAGGACTCAACGGCGCGGCGGCGGCGAAACGGGCTCGACCACCCCCCTTCAGATTGTGTGTGATAGGATAGGTTTTTTGCCTTACCTTTTTGTGATCAACAAGGCAGCTCTTTACAGCCTTGGACGGGATATAACGGTCAAAAGCGCCCCCGGGTGACGGGTAAAAAGGGACGGACTGCAAAGGGGGGGATGATGCTGCGGCGAGCGCTGAAGCCTGGGGCTGGCCTTGCGGAATGGTATGGAATGGCCAACACGGGCTTTGTTGACAATGGTCCTTGATGGGGTGATGGTGGGGGTCACGTCACGTTGTCGGAGGACAAGAATGGACGTTTCTGGACTCTTTTTTGCTGGGTTGTCGATTTGTCTGTTTGATGTTGAATGATATTGCTGATAGGGCGGGAATAGGGGGGCGCAGGCGCGGAGGGAAGGAAGGCAAGGCAATTTCCAAGGGGAAAAAAAAAGAGACGGCCGACGTTACGATTCGTCTCAGTAGCTTTGGCTTTAATGGTATGTTTCAAAGCCCTAACATCAGTCATTATCCTACGATTTTTATTTTGTCCTATCTCATTATCGGAGCCCCAGCACCAATGATTATTTTTCGTTGGGGCTAAGGGGGGGTTGGAGTCATGCCGATGGCTGCCGTCTTCAAAAGATACAACACACAGCGAAAGCGCAGCTATTCACGGGGGGCCACATAGAAGTCACGGTGAACGGAGCACGGAAAACGGAGGTCCAGCACAGCACCCGACCGACCTTCACGGCTCCGACTACGGGGGGTCTACTGCCGCTACCAAGTGGGTAAACATGGGGAGCCGACTAGGGGGGAGGGTTGTTCCATGCCATGGATGGATGAGATGCTTTGTTGCATGTCGTGTCTTTTTTGGCCAAAAAAATGTCAGACATATTTGAGATTTCCGTTTGACAAGGGGGTGAATATCCCAGTCCAGTGAATGCTTTGTAACATGTACGTAGCAGGACGGGGGGGGACCACCACCAACAACAGGGCATTGTGGCTTGGCTGATCAGGATCGATGCCGGTTGGACAACGATTTTGAGGGATGTTGTTGATGGGGGGGTTTGAAAGTGGTCTGAAGACAACAAGTTGACGAGATTAGAAGGGCCCCCGGGAAAAGTAAAGAGGTCAAAGCCCCTTCAACTCGACTTCGGCCGAAAAAGTGCCCCGTCGTATTCCATGCATTCAATCGTGGTCTTACGCTCAAGGCGTCATGGCAAGTTTTGGGGACTCCTTTCGGATTGGAAATCCCGTTTGTATTCGGGGCATCAAGTCCCGGGTATGAGAAAAGAGGCTCTCCACAGAGAGAACCCGAAGATAACCCCACTCCGCGTTGTAAGAGCTCCTCCGGCCGACGGCGAACTACTACGTGCCGTTAGCCAAAAGTGTAATTTAGATGGGGGGGGTCTTCGGGTGAGACTTTTTTTTTCTCTACTCTCAATGTGTGATGAATCTGCAAAAAATCTGTGAGATTTCATGATCTCCTCCCTTGCCTGCTGGGCCTTCTAGACGCTGGGCTTGTCCGGGTCTTCCACAGAAATCGGGCACTAACTGTGGAGGGTCCCGCTCCGCTCACCGGCACCAAATCTATGGCCGCCGCCGGGCTGCTCCTACAGACTTCCATCTCAGGCTCCCTGACCTACGCCCCGTTGGGAAAACGTTTACGCAGTCACACGAGCTCGGTAGCGCTTGTTTAAGCGCTTCTAGGCCCTGTTAGAAGAGAGTCCCATGTTGCATTACATGTCTTGTCTCAAAATGCATGCAACTCCGTATTATGCTGGGAATCGATTTCAAAAACTCGAGGGCTGACGACCTCCTGCTGTGTGTCTCGAGAAAGATCTGCACCAGGTCTCCGATCCAGGTGAGAAGAAAGGTCAAGGTCCCCCAAGGTGACGAAGAAAGCAGGCGGCGGCTTGACGGCCTCCCATCGAAACAGACACACCTCGCATCGGCACGCGGGACCAGTCAGAGGGGGCGCTTATGCCTCATTAGGCCAGGCGACATTGGATCCATCCCAATCCACTGATGGATCTGTTTTGGTCATGGAGACAAACGCTGGTCCTTTTTTGCTTTGGCCGTGGGGCCCGGAAGACGGACGAGTAAACAGAGGCGACCACAACCGCTGCCGCCACATGCACTTACAACGACGTTTCTCAGGCCTCATCACATCAGCAAATCATTCAAGGGGATAAGAATCTCCTGAGCGGCCGCCTCATCTTTTCGCCTCGCAACACATTCTCACTCACCGAGATATAGATAGATGAAAGAGAAAAAAAAAGAGGACACCTCGAGCGATTTGAAATCACATCACCCGAGAGCCAGCCAAGGTTACGGCCCGACCCTTTCAACCTGCCTGGTTCTCCCTTCAAAAGTGCTCTCACAAAAGGGGGTAGCGGTAACAGAAAAAAAAAAGGCGAAATACCAAGAACCATGTTCATCGAACCCTGCAGGACCTGCCAAGCCCTGACCGAGTGTCTGTCCTCCTCTTCTCTCCGGGGGAAGGAGACGGTCGGTCGGCACGATTTCCTCCCTTGCCGGGTCCGGGGTTCGGCGAGTCGTTGTGTCTCCGGTTTACTCAAGACACTGACTCTTTCTGAAGAGTTTCCGAAGACTCGATAGCAACAACGGCTTTGGGCTCCGTCCCCCCCCTCTCCGTGATTCCAACTAACATCAAGAATGGAGACAAAAGAGCGGGAGAAAAAGGAATACAGTCACGGTGAGAGCAAAAGGGCGGCCCCACAGTCTAGGGCTGGGCTGCATGCGCTGCCGTTCCTGTTACTTGCTTCTGCTGAGATCCAATCCCATCACCATCTCGGCCCCCGCGCGCGCCATTGGGTCCATCATGCCTGTCACCCGTTGTTCTCCTTGTTGCGTTGCGTTGCGTGTGCGTGTAAGGTGTGATACGGTCAGCAAAGTATACTGTACCAGCCCATGCATTGTGCCTGCAGCGGTTTCTCTCCCGCAAGATTTGACCTCTTTGCTGGGTACGGCTATCTTTAGGCGCAAAGGTAGGGAGTACTTGCATACCGAAGTCACCGAGGGGAAATTGGAACGGGGTGGTTTGTTGCGTTGTGTGTCATGGCTTGCTTTCCAAGATCCTCAACGTTTGAATACTGATTACCAAACCTGAAAGCCGGGCCATCAACAACTTTGGTAGCACTCGGAAAGCAAACAGCCCCAATGCTTTTTTTGCTTCAGGTTTAATTGGCATCAGTCATGGTTTTTACAGATCAGGTAAAAGGTCGCGCATATCTCTCTCATCTTCTTAACCCAGTTCGTGAATGGCATCCGTACCTAACATTGGCAAAACCTGATACCCAAAAAAAAAAATGCATTGCCTCTCATTTGTCGTCGTTCTTCCCCGGTAGGAAAAGGTAAATGTACACACACACACACCTCGGAGGCTCCACTTTTCTTTCCGTCGGACGAAAACTAGGGAATGTCTCCCGACTTCCAGAATCGCCGTGGGGCTTCCGACTTTGCCCGAGCCCGCACGCAATACACACACCCCGGCCGAGGGACGGCGATGCTAGCGCTGCCGCCCGTTTGCCAGCGCTACGGGTCAGGCAGGAGCTGTCCCCGGCTTGCAAGCTTTCCATCCCGAGGAGAGGTGAACAAAAGTGGGAGAGGAAGAGAAAAGTAAGGTCGTCTTGACTTGCTCCCCCGGAAGCTGCAGGACAGCCCGGACAAGGCATATCGCAGGTACAAGCTGTAAGTAACTGCGCTAATTTGATGCAATTAACGAGGTGAGGGCGGGTCAGGGCAGGTACAATGTGGATATGTGGATCCCAGAGTTGCGTGTGGATCGGTCGTCTGGAGTGGGTCCGGCGGGGAAAGGCGCGACCAGGGGCTTGCTCGGGTACGCCTAACCTCTAGAGGTTCAAGGTCTCGCGGGTCTCACCACGGAATCTCCAGGATGACCTGACTCCACCGAAAGGGCCGCCGGTCAACCTGACTGCCTGACCTCTCTTTTTTCACCTCAGCCCGTCCCCACCGTTGGCTACGGGTATCCTGGCTTGTCCCGTTGGTTTGTACTTGTTGACTGTGTACTTTTCCACGTCCCTGTCTTGTTCTTCTGCTCTGGCTTGCTGTCTGATCACGCTGCTAAACTGTCAATAAACCTCTGGTTGGCTTCTTACACTTGTCCCGATGATTGCCTCTAGCTCAGGTCAACATCGTCCATGACGGTCAGCCATGTTCTAGCTCCCCTATTGGAGCCCACACCGTCACCCCGCATTTCGTCCACACCTTGGATCTTGTTGACTCGCCTGGATCGGCCTCTAGCAACTGTCAACAAAAAAAAAAGATTCCCAAGTCAAAAAATCTAGGGGACCTTGTGTGTGTGTGGGTGAGACTCGGTGACTCGAACCCCAGCAAACACAACATGCTTCACATGCACAGGGACACGAGGCAAGCCACCGGGGGTGCCATGGATGAGACCCTCTGCCATCATCCATTTTCATTCCGGACGAGCCTCGGGTTCCTGTGTCAGCTTTGTCATGTGGTTTTAGGTCGTTTCTGATATTGCACCCCATTGATTGCTACCCTGGACATTTTCGTCTCGATCATGCATCACGAGAATGGCAAGAAACAGCGAGCGAGATAGGACATCTCTCCGCCTCGCCGGGCTATGTCACCTCTGCAGAGTACTTCTGCTTCTGCTTCTACTTCTCTCGAGTTGTACACATCGGTATCCCGGTGATTGCACCGATGTGGCGTTCTCATAATACGTAACTGAGCATGATTGGCAACCACTCATTCAACACGTTCAAAAACAGTCATACTGCGTAGGCGAGGCGAGAGAAGCTCGCCAAGCTTCAATCCTTCAGGGCAGGCAATCCGACCGACACGGCTAAACCAAGCACGTCACCGCGGTAGTTCGTCCGCTCCGCTGCCGGCAGCTTTCAAGGGGCCCAGTCTTGAGCAGCTGCTCTACCTACTGCTGCCAGGATCTGGATGGACATGCTCCTTGATGGATCCCGATATCCAGTGTGGCTGCGTCTACGTAAGCCACTGGTATCCGAGTTTCGCTCGAGGCTCGTCGGAAATTAAGCATGCAATTCCACACGGGAACTGTGTCAAAACACTTCTGTCAACCCTCTTTGGTGCTCGCCTGCAGCTTTGTTCAAGACCTTGACCGAGACCCAGTGGCTGGGCAAACTTTGGGTCGGCTCGGCTCAAGATGCCGACCACCCTTCGACTCTGAATCCTGGACCTCGAATCCTCCCAGACCCAGAGGCTAGCTCAGCCGTGGGAGCTTCGTGATGGCCTCACTTACAGCTGGGGTTCGGTTCGGTTTGCTTCGGTCCAGTAGACAGATCTGATCTCTGTAATCACCGCTCAATGGGCCGCCGTCTCCATCGTTGAGTCTCTCATCATCGTTAAGCCGCGTCAACAATTGCTTCTCGGAATAGCTTTCCCATGCACCTAATCGACAGCGTTGAACAAGCCCTGCGTCAGCTCCCCCTGTCCTCGACCTCACCATCACATGGGGGTTTCAACCTCGAACCAGCTAGACATACGCCCAATGATCCTCCTCCAGCACAAGCTTCACTCACACACCTCGAATCCATGCCTTGTCCTGCTCCTCCATCTCCAGATCCTCGTCCCTCGATTTTTCCGGTTCCCCGGGCTCTCCCCCTCTCCACACTCATCTCTAGCCTCCCCCGCCTCACGTGTCTCGACCCTTAAACTTCAGGTCCAGGGCGAGTCAATCGACGCGTGGTGTTGAGATCTACTGCTACAATTGGCAATCCCATCCTCCCTCCCCGCATTCATCTTTCATCTCATTCCCCGAGTTAGAGACTCTGACTCCCCGGATTCTCGCCGAACCCCCGAGGGGGCGCCTGGAAGAGTCACGGCCATCGTTTCTCTGTCTCCTGGCTGACCCTTCTGCAGCACCCACTTCTACGGACAAGAACCGAGAGAGAGGACCTATGCGGCTGCGGCTCCGTGCTAAACGAGGCCCCAGATCTTCTCTTCTCACTGTCTGGGGATGGGGATGGGGATGGGGAAGCTTGTTTGAGCGAGCCGTTTGTCCTAGCTCCAACCCACCCGCCAGAGGTGGAAAGCATCCGTTCCTCCAGATTTGACTGTGACTCTATCCGCGACGCCACCGCCGGGCTCTCCCCACGTTTTGGACCTGAGCCTCGGAACCTGTCCTTGAAGAGTAACAAGAGTCAGAGCAAAAGCTTCAATGACACATGCGCCGATACCGGCAGCTAAGCAGCCCTGACCATAGCTTAAGCTCAAGCAAGCTCATAGCTATGACTGGGGAGCTTGTACTTGCACATGGGGTTCAGCTCATCTCATCCTCGGCACGGGGCATCTGTCGTATACTTGGGACCTCCATGATGGCAAATGTGATCGCTTGTGACTGTATCTTTCCTTGTAGAATTATTGTACATGTATGCTCCTCCCGTGAACGAATGCCAATTACATCATGCATATGCGGTTCACGGGTGAACGGGCATCTCCATTGACGCCCTCACCTCGTTACTTTTTTTGTCCCTATCCATCTGACCTCGAAAAATGAAATGCATGAATGCGCCTGTATGTATCGCGACGTCCCCAGAGCCGCAAGTAGACAGTGGTAAAATCTTCCCCATTCTCTACTGCATGATCCCTGTCCTGTTGTTCAACTCACACCCCCTTTTGTTCCTATTTGGTGTCGTCCTTGCCCGCCTCGGTCACCTTCCGGCTGGCCTTCTCGATCTTCTCCATCGCCTTGTCATCCAAGAGGCTCCACCATCGCCGTAGGCCCTCGGCGTACTTGACATCATCCGCGGTAAGCTCGACGGGCGGGCCCTTGACCTGCGGCTCCATCTCCACGCCCGCCTTTTCAAACACGGCCCATGCGGAGGCATCCCCCGCCCGGAGCCCAAAGCCCCGGCCCTTCATCGATACCACCTGGAACCGCCGGAGGAGGACCGCATCTCCGATGTGGACGGCCGGCATAGCGGCGAGGTGCGGCCGGAAGATGTGGGCCACACACACCCCGGAGGGAGCCATCGATGGATCGGTGAGATTCAAGGTGAGCATGTAATCCCGGGGCCCGTGTTTCGGTCGATGTGCCTTCTCCGGCGTTGCTGTCGCTATGGCCAGGATGTCGGTTGTCTTGTTCAGTGAGTTTCTAAGTGACTTGAGCGACAAGTAGTCGGGCATGCTCGTGCGCAGGCTCCTAAGCAGTTGCAGCTTAACTGAGCCGACATTTTCGTCCTCTGCCGCTGTGGCAGCAGACCCTGCAATTGATGGTGACTTGAGCGCTGCCGAAGACGCCCCTGGTGTATCTCCTCGGAGCTGTAGGCTTCTAGAAGCTGACCGAGTCTCACGCTTAGGGGTCTCGCGTTTGTGATCCGACGTCCGGCGACTTCGTGTCTGTCGGGTCGAAGGGCTCGACGCCTTGATGAGACGAATGCTGGGATCATCCTCTACCCTCTGACGGGTCACTCTCATTGACCCTGGCGAGCTGTTTTCTGCGCTCGCAATGCTCTGACTGTCGGCAGCCTTTCTCTTTCCTCTGCCCTTGCCTTCATCTGCCTGCGTCGATGCTCTCACCAACTGGAGGCTAGGATCATTATGCTCCGCCCTGCTGCGCGTTACACGAACCGATCCCGTTGGGCTGATGTGCTTGGCATGACTTTCCCCATGTGTCGGTGCGGCCGATCCTATGGCCAATAGAATACTGGGGTCAGGCTGGGAGAGGTCGGCATGGTCGGATGATTTGCTTGACCTATGGCGCCGGCTGCGCAGGGACTTGGTGACAGGGGCCGCTTCGGGCGCCCGTTGAGCGGTCTTTGATGGCGTTTCGTGAAGTTCCTCGGTCTGCACAGTCCGGGGAGACGATTTGGGCACTGAAGTTGTGGGGGAGCATACGGCAGGGCTTGCATGCTTAAGGGTGGTGTCTGGCCGAACGGGGGAATGCTGAAGGATTTCGGCCATGATCTGATCCTCTGGGCCTACATCATCTTCATCGACCGGCATGTCTTGGTTGGTCGTGGCAGTGGTGACGGTGACGGCCATCTCGACCTCAATTTCCTGCTGTGTCTCGCCAGGAGTGGGAAGATGGGCGTCGTGGTGGTCGTTCGAGATGATGGATGTAGCCTGAGAAAGCAAGGTTGTTTCTCTGTTGGTGTCTTGAGATGCCCGTGCGTAAGAAATCTGCGTTGACGGGGGAGACATCTGGCCATGTGTTGCCAGTTGCTCGTCGGCCGCCAGCTGCCCATCACTGCCAGCTTCCCCGGCACCCTCACCCTTACCCTCACCGTGGCCCGTTTGGTCTACAGCACCTGTTGGCTGCTGCTGAGCCGCTGCTGTCAGCTCAGAAGCAGCATCCTGCATTGTGGCGTCAGGGGATTCGGCTTGATCCTGGCCTTGAGATTCTCGAGCTTCCACGGCTGCTTCTCGATCGTCTGGGGCTGCACCCGTCTTCTCCCCGACCAGGGCCACCCCCGCTGCGGGAGCGGTTGGCGATTTCGATGGCTCGACGCCATTTTCTGGGGTACCGCGTGGTCCTGCAAACGCTTCTTCCCCAGCTGGGGCCTCGACTGGGGTGACCTTATCCTTGTCTTCCCCCAATGGTCCCTGTGCGCTCTCCGCAATCATGCCATCGACTTCTTTGCTGACAACAGTAGTCGTGTCAGCAATCTCTAGAGATACGGTCGTTGTTGGCTCCTTGGGCGCCTCATTCGTTTCATCGACATCCATGGCTTCAGCCTGTTCCTCAGTCGTGGCAGTCGCAGGGTGAGCCTCGTCCGAATCGTCTATGCCAGTGGTTTCGTTTTCCGTCCTGTCTTTCGATTCCTCAGCCAAGGCGGGCGCATCATCCATCTCCACGTCACCCGATATTTCATTCTCCGGAGCCGCTTCGGGTTCTCCATCTTCTTGTCCAGCCTGCGATCCTTGCGCTGGCACAGATTGCGGAGATTGAATCGCCGAAGCCTGGTGCGCAGATTCCGCATCTGGAATCTCCTTATCAGGAGGCGCAGTGCCATGGTCTTGATCTTTACTCGTGTCTGTTGCTGAGAGATGTGATGGTTCGGTGTCGACTTCCATCTCACCGGTAGAGGGTTCAACAGAACCTCGGGCATTATCTGGTTCCTTTGGTTTGCTGGGGGTAATGGCTTCTGCCTCGTCAACCTGGTTTGCCTCCTCTAGATCTGCGCAAGGTGATTTTTCAGTCGGAGCCTTTGGCTTTGGCTCTGACTCTGACTGAGCGACTGGATCTTCCATGATCTCCTCTTCAGGCTCCCCTTTAGGCTTTTCCTCCTTGGATTTCTCTGGTCGGTTTTCTGGCTCTTCTGTATGTTCGGGTTCCGGCTCTGGCTCAAGTTCCGGCTCTGGCGCTGAATTTGACTCTGGTTGCTCCTTCGGTTCGGGCGCAGACTCTTGTGCGAGATCTGGTTTCTGTTCGGGCTCCGATTTTGGCTCTGCCTCGAGTTCTCGTTCGAGTTCCCGCTCTGGCTCCTGCTCCAGTTCTTTCTCCTGCTCTTGCTCCTGCTCCGGCTTTGGCTCATCTTCATCTTCAGAATCAGAGAGCAAGCTGATGAAAACAGGTGATGAAGGTTGGACGAATCGAGCAGAAGGACCAGCTCTTGCGCCGCCGTCTTCTTCCTCTTCCTCTTCCTCTTCTCCTTCCTCCTCATCGTAGGAACCTTCTTCTCCCGAGTAATATTCGCCCTCTGCATCACCATCACTGCCTTCGTACTCCTGGCCCTCTCCCTCGAAGCGTTCTTCGTACATTTCCTCCTCATATTCGTCTGGCTCCTCGTCCAATTCCTGCTCGTCCTGTCCACCAAGTTCCTCATCTTCATCTGCTTCGTCTTCCTCGGGGTTCATGATCTGTGCTTCTACGTCGTTGTTTGGGCCTTCTTCTTCAGAGGATTGGACATCGTCATCGTCATCATGTGCGCGGTCGTAGTTCCGTAGATCGTAATCGTCACCAGGTTCATCTCCCCCATCTCGGTAATGCTCTGCCTCACTCGAGGGTTCCTCGAGTGCCGGTTCTGGTGAGGCATCCGCAGCAGCATCCTCGACCATATCCTCCCCTGAAGGTGAAAAGGGCGCAGGGCTGGCTTCTCTGCTGGGCGATGAACTCAAGATTTCAACTGGGTTGTCTACATCGCTTCTAGCGATTGCTGTAGAGAATGGCCCAGATGAGACTTCAGGTGCCCACGCATTCTGTGGCGATCGCGAAGGGGCGTCGAATACGGGATGTAGAGCCGACGCTGAATCAAAAGAAACTTGATGGTCTGAAGGCTGAGGACTGATGTGCGATCCATGCGCGGAAAGACTTGGATGCGAGACAGTACTTTCAGGGGGAAGATGAGTGGCATCCAAGAATTCTGCTGGATAGTCTTCTGCCCTCGCGCCGCGACTAGGCGATTCTGGTGCGGCATCTTGGTCGTGGTCTGCAGGGAAAAGGCCTGGTGCAGATGGGAAGATCACAGTCTGAGGCGTGAAGCCGAATGTGAGTCCGGTATCGATGTGGTTTGGTGAGTGACTGAGTAGATCTGGATGCGTCTCGGGATGGAGATGTTGATGACCCTCAGCGTCTCCTTGGAATTGCAAGGAGTGTCCCAACAGCGCATTGTCTGCCTCGATCGGCTTTGTTCTCGGGAGTGGCGTTGGAGTTGCCTGCGGAAAGCCAAAGGGAGGTCGCGATTCGGCCAAAACTTGGACACTAGCCATGGGCGTGAAGTCGACGTCTACTGTCTGACACCCCTGATCAATCATGGAACGCCGCGGTGGCGTGGGCATTGGCGTATCTTCAACTGTGCCATTCTGGCCAAGGGAACCGTTCGTCTGGGGCGCGTCGTCTGCTTCCTGGGAAGCTTCCTCAGGTTCAGGGCTGGGAGACTGGCTGGTATATCTCCAAGCATTTGCGGGTAGACTGAACCTCGAGCGCTTCTTGGACTTGGCCTTCTTAGTGATTTCCTCATCAAAAATGTCCAAGCCACCCTCGAACAGTCCTCCGTATGAAACTCGAGCCCGCTTAAGAAAGGCTGGAGATGAGAACTCTTCTGGTTCTCGCTCAGGAGCATTTCGCTTGGCTGGGAGAGAGATGTTTGGGGATCGTGGTGAGGGTATCGCAAAATCGGTATTGGATATGGTGATGTCAACAGGCGCAACGCTATCTGTCTGGCCGTTGGTGGCTTCGGGCTCGGTGGCTGGCGTGTCGATGTTGATGACTTCTTCTTGCTCTGAATCAGGCCTGCGGATGCCTAAGATCAGGCGATTGTTGAATTCGAGTTGCCATTCGAGAGTGCTGCCAGCAACCTGCGTCTGTGTCTCGTTCTTCTCCCACTTGACTCCTTCCAAGCTTAAGCGGATCTCATCACCACCTCCTAGAGAGGCATCTGAAATAGCCTTTGCTGAAGCGCCATGGAACCGAATGCGCACCTGTCCCTTTTCGCGTCGAAGTCGAAAGTCGCGCTCGGCTAGTAGAAATGCGATTGATTTGTTGAGAACGCTGAAGGGCCATGTAATGGTGATGGTGCCGTCTACAACTCGTCTATTCTGATCAGAAACCTCCGGGTTCAGCTCGGCGATGGCGGTGAGTTGTCCATCGCGAAGGATCTCTGCTGGGGGTTGGTTGTCGGTCATGTTGGCTGAATCGCAAAGTCGATCGCGTCGGCGGGGAGCCGCGAGGTCATGGAAAGGGAGAGTGATGTTCTATCTCAGATCATGAGGTATCGCCTGAGATATGAAGCTAGTAGAAGTCCTCAATATCGATGGCACATGGCGAAGTAATTGTTTGTAGTATCGGGATGCGCGTTCTTTGTCGTTGATGATTGTTCGGTTGGTTGCGGTCACAAGTAAAGCCTAGGTAGGCAAGACAAGCTCCCAAAGAAGGTGGTGGATTGAAGCTAAGCTCCCGTGGGGACTGTCCCAAAGTGGAAGGCGGTGAGAGCGGCACTAACATTTTTTTTTTTACATCCCAAAACCACCTTATCTTGGCGCATTGACAGACCCGGCCACTAACAATCGGCTTCGTTCCATTCGGCGCCGTTCCGCTTCCGCTCGTGAGCCGCCGGGGCAACTCTGCTTACCATATCAATAATGGATGGCGACCTTGAGTCACGTAGGTTAGTAGTAGGTAGTTGGTAGCCGGCGTGGGCGAGCCGGAGCGAGAAGGAGAGGCACCCACGCACAGCAAAGCACGATGTCGAAATAGTTCCACTCCCCACTCGACGTGTTTTTGGTGCGTGAAGGAGGGCAATCATCGTCGAACGATTTCTCATCTTCCATATATAGACGGAGGCGAATTGATCTTGTCAACACTACCTCGACAAGCAAGAGCCGCTACCAACAGGACGCTGGGATCTGGTCTGTGTCTGTGTCTGTGTCTGTTGAACAGCCGTTGCAACCATGGGCTCCTACCCTCCGGCGTCGTTCGACGTCCGCAAGATCGCCATCATTGGCGCTGGCCCGGCTGGGCTGTCGGCTGCCAAATACCTCACGGCGCAGGGGTCGTTTGAGCAGATTGTCGTCTTTGAGCAGCAGGACCAGGTCGGTGGCATCTGGAACTACAGCGGCCTTGCTCCAGGAACTTGTCCGGCTCCCCAGGAGGACCCCTTCTGTCCTCCCAGTGAGCCTATACGCTGGTGCGAGGGAGCTGCACCCATCTTCACCTCGCCCATGTACGAGCAGCTTCACGCCAATCTCCCCAAGTCTGTGATGAGATTTTCCTGCCAGCCCTTCCCCGACGATGCCAGGCTGTTTCCTGAACGGACCATGATTCAGGACTACCTGCTCAAGTACGCCGAAGACGTCAAGCCCCTGATTCGCTTCTGCCAGCGGATTAACCGGGTGACTCTGAAGCCGCAGGAGAACGGTCGAGATAGCTGGGAGGTTGAGGCGCAGTCAACGGTTAACGGCGACATCACTGTCTCAGAGTTTGACGCTGTCGTCGTCGCCAACGGTCACTACACGATTCCCTTCATCCCCAACATGAAGAACCTCGCCGAGTTCAACGAGGCATATCCTGGCGTCATCACCCACTCAAAGCAGTACCGCACTCCCCATCCCTTCAACGATGAAAAGGTCATTGTCGTTGGCAATGGTCCCTCTGGTCTGGACATTGCTCTGCAGATCAACGAGCAGTGTAGGAAGCCAGCCATCTTATCTGTGCGGCATCCTACTGCCCCGGACAGGCTAGCCCATTCAGGCTGTGAAGAGGCGGCTGAGATTGACGAGTTTTTGATCGAGGAGAAGGGGGTCCGCTTCAAGGATGGCAGGGTTGAGAAGGACGTTGACGCCATCGTCTTTTGCACTGGCTTTCTTTACGGTTTCCCCTTCCTCCCAGACCTCAACCACAAGCTCGTTTCTACGGGACGGGGTGTTCATGGGCTATACAAGCATGTATTCCATATTCAGCATCCTACTCTCGTCTTCCCTGGTCTCAACATGAAGGCAGCCCCGTGGCCGCTTTGTGAGAGCCAAGCAGCACTCTTTTCGGCGGTGTGGTCCAACAACCTCAACCTGCCGAGTCGAGATGCCATGGAAGCGTGGAGCCAGACGCTAGAGCAGGAGGAGGGGGATGCATTGCATGTGTTTGGTCCCAACGGGGACGGCCACTATATCAATGAGTTGCATGACTGGGTCATGACAGCCCAGCGGCCGGGCAAGGAGCCTCCCCGGTGGGATGATGAGCACATGTGGCAGCGCAGTGTCTTCCTCGAGGCCAAGGCGCGCTTCGAGCAGCTGGGCTGCACGGCGCAGACGCTCGAGGAGATTGGATTTCACTACCAGCCGGGGCCGTAGCGTAGCTGCAGCCGCCGAAAAGAGGAGAGAGATACACGAAACGGCTTGCGACGGAGAAGCCGAGAGAGGGATAGGACCCGATAGACTACCTATTTCGCCATTTGTTAAGGCCAAGACGTTTTGCGTTTTACGATATAAGATCCGCTTCTCCAACCCATTCATCCTCGTTCATTGAAGGGCGCATACAACAAGCAAGATGCATCTGCGACCAGTGGTTGGCCCATCCCGCTCTACGCCCGATAACCCCCTGGGGAAAAAGAACCATTTTATGGGGGAGTGCGAATGGTGCAGCGAAGCGATGTTGTGATGGTGGATTAGAATGACGGGAGTTGATGTGGATTTGTAATGGTTGGCGCGATGCCGCCATCGGGGGATACGATTTACAAGAGGATCCTATCCTATTGCCGAGACCTTCAAGGGGGGGCAGGGCAGGGCAGGACTTGTACTTGAAGAAGAGAACGATCCTCAATCTCTCGTGATTTCTCATCATAATCGTATCACGGATCTCAGCTTCAACAGTCGCTAATCTATAGAGAACCTCTACCATGGCTCCCTCCGCAAGCATTGATACCACTGCTGCCGCTGCTGCTGCGGCACAGGCTGCGGCGACCCTCAAGTCCCTGCCTCACCCCAAGGATCTGTCGCACCACTACTCGCAGGTCACCAAGAACAGGGTCCAGAGCAGGATCAAGGCTTTTTACAGGTTTATCCAGACTCCTGGAATTAGCAACTTTTCTGGAGGTGAGTGTTTTAAAGAGTGTTTCCCCATGCCGGGATCTCGGGGCGGAGCGGGGCCGGTATCATGCCGGAGCTTGGACCGTTACCTCCGACCAAACGTTTTTGTTTCTGTATTTCCGAAAACTGACATGATGCCTTGTTAGGAATGCCCAATGTTAAATACTTTCCATACGATACACTAGAAGCCGACGTAGCAACTCCTGAGCGATGGCAGCCCTCGCCAAACACTCCCGCCGAAGTCCAGCAGCAACTAGACGAGGCATCATCCAACGGCCAGTCTAATGGCAAGACCAATGGCAAGTCCAACGGTTCAAAGAACGGAAACGCTCCGCAGGATCCCGACTACAAGGGAACCACAGCACACATTACTATTCCCAAGGTCCTCCACGAGCCGGACCGCACCAAGAAGATCGACCTCGCTACCGCTCTCCAATACGGCCTCGCTGCTGGCTACCCACCTTTGCTGTCCTTTGTTAAGCAATTCACCAATGAAGTTCTGCACCCCAGCGTCCCTTATCACGGCGGCGCGGATGTGATCCTCAACAACGGTGCTACGGATGGCTTCTCCAAGGTGCTGCAGCTGTTGGTTGACCCCTGGTATGAGGGAGTTCACCCCGTGGCTGAGCGGCCAGGCATGCTGTGCGAGACCTTTGTTTTTGGAAACGTTCTTACACAGTCTCGGCCTCTTGGAGTTCAGGTTGTGCCTGTCGAGCTTGATCGTGAAGGTATGCTGGTGGAGGGACCAGGAGGTCTGCGGGATGTGCTTGATAACTGGGATCCTCGAAATGGCCGACGACCACACTTTCTATATACAGTGACGTGAGTAGTTGAACTCAACTAGACAGATGAGGGCAATCGCTAACTGTTTACTAGTATGGGACACAACCCCACAAGCGGCGTGCTGGGAATCAAGAGGAGAAAGGAGATCTACGCCCTCGCCAGCAAATACGACATCATCATCGTTGAAGATGATCCATACTGGTACCTTCAATTCCCCTCGGCCGCCGTTCATGAGGCCAGACTTAGGGGCCTTGAGACTCCTCGCCACATCGAGACGTACACGCCGGTAAAGACGTCTGGGTACGAGTTTATCGACTCGCTCGTGCCCTCGTATTTGAGTATTGACGTTGACGGTCGTGTCATCCGCCTTGATACCTTTTCCAAGACGGTTGCTCCTGGTTGTCGACTGGGTTATGTTACGGCTCAGCCTGCTATCATTGAGAGAATCACTCGGTAAGCATTTGCACTTCCCACCAACCCAAAAACACCACTAACATAAATCCCAGAATCACCGAGGCTAGCACCAGCCAACCCTCAGGCTTTGTGCAAGCCTTCATTGCTCAAGTCCTCCTTGGCCCGCACTCCTCAGCCCTGGCAGAGTTCAGCGCCCTTCCCGAGTCCGAAAAGGCCAACTTCAAGGGCTGGAAGCT
Organism: Fusarium ambrosium; assembly: GCA_003947045.1. NCBI lineage: Eukaryota > Fungi > Ascomycota > Sordariomycetes > Hypocreales > Nectriaceae > Fusarium > Fusarium ambrosium. The sequence continues at coordinate 17,184 of NIZV01000186.1, forward strand.
CGACGGCTGGGTACGCTGGCTCGCCGGCCTCCGCGGCGAATACGAGCGCCGCATGACACGCATGTGCACCATCCTCGAGGACAACGCCTTCCAGCTGAAGCAGTCAACACCCGAGAAGCCAGACTCAGACTGGGACGTCATCACCAAGACGAAGCTCTTCGAGTTTGACTGGCCTCGCGGAGGCATGTTTGTCTGGCTTCGCATCCACTTTGAGCAGCACCCCCTCTTCAACGCCCGCGGCACCGACGTCCCCGTCATCAACGGATCAGAGCTGGCGAAGGCGTTCCTCATCCACAGCACCCAAGCTCCTAACCTGGTGCTGGGTAGCCCTGGAGGCATGTTCAGCGCTACTCCTGAGATTCTGGCCGAGCATGGCTGGAAGTACGTTAGACTGTGCTTTGCTGCCGAGAGCGATGAGAATGTTGATGCTGGCTCGTTGAGATTCTCCAAGTCGGTTCAGAATTTCTTTAGAATTACTGAGGTTGCTGAGATTGAAAAGTTGATTGCGGAGTTGTAAGGAGAAAATGAAAATGACATAAAATCGTAGAAGTACCTATGCCAAGATACTGAATACGATATCTACTCGAGACATGCAAATATTGTGTAACATGTGTGTGTATTGTGTACCGAATGGTTAACAACTTAATGAACAAAAACACCATTGGCACATTTTGCAGGACTGATAACCTCGCAACTTCAGGGTATCAACATGTGTGTTAGGACAAGGTCACGCTGGATCTCATATCACATCACATCAAAACCCGAGAAATGACGCAATTCACAACGCTCAATCATTACGAACATCAAAAGTATGGAACCAATGCCGAGTCTAGGCTGAAATTCATATCAAATCTCTGATTCATTTTTAAGAGCTCAACCTTCCAGAAGCCATTACGCCTCGATACCAAATCATGCCAGACCCGTCACCAATTCTCCCTCCCAGCCTGCTGCACACCCAGCAAGTCGAGAATCTTAGTTCTGCTTCTTCTGAGCCTCCTGGGCGAACACGGAGGCATAGGGGTTCAGACGAAGCATGACCTGCTTGTTCTTGAGGGGGTTCTTCTTCTGGACAGCAGATCGTCGGGTGACGGCCTCTCCCTTGGGAGCGTTGAGGGAGCTCTGGATTTCAGAGCTGTTGATCAGGCGGGTGAGGTCGGCCTGGGAGACAACGTTGGAGGGGAGGAGGAAGTCACGCTTGTGGGCGGAGGCCTCGGTGGTGGAGCCGTAGATCTGGTCGAGGGCCTTGAAGGCGGCAGAGGTCCAGACGATGAATCGGCCGAGGTGACCACCAGGGGCGAGCTGGAGGAGGTTGAGGGCGGTGACGGGGGAGGTCTCGACACCGGGGATGTTGCGGAAAGCGGTGACGAGCTCCTTGCCGTCGGTCTCGACATCGTAGATGACGAGAGGGCCACGTCGCTGGCGGTGGCGGCGGCCACGGAGCTTGCCCTTGCCAGCTCGGAGCTTCTTGGACTTCTTGACCTTCTCGATATCGGCACCAGCACCGACAGCCTTCAGGAGGCTGAGAGCGGCAGCGGTCTTGGCGACAGCGGCACCCTCGAAGAGAGCAGAGTCGACAACCAGGGGAACCTCAGGGACGGAGCTGACCTGGTGGCCACGGGCCTGGAGCAGGGGAACGGCAGCAGAGGCAGCCAGGGCGGAGCAGACAGCATATCGCCTAGTTTCGAGGTTAGCGTTTGGTTCTTTCGATCATATCTTCACCGGGAAAAACTCACTTCTGGCCCTGGTTGACCTTGATGTGCCACTTTCGCCAGATCTTGGTAGGGGCGAACATGCGACCGGAACGGCACATGTTACCGAAGGCGGCCTGACCAGCACGGTGGGTACCACCACCAGAGACACGGGGGATACGGGCAACGGCACGACCTGTAGGAATTTCTGTTAGCAGCTGTTTCCCTCGTTGTCGTGGTGTTTTCCTGAAGCATCTCCTCTTCTTCCCGTGGCTGCTATCCATGCCCCAGCGCCCACAAAAAATCCCCCTCCAATTCCAATATCTCCAAGAAAGAAAAAAAGTTCTTCACATACCAGTTCCCCAGGACTCAGCAGAGGTCTGGTGACCAGCCTTCTCGCTCACAGCATAGGGCTGTCGCTTGTTCTTGGCGATACCGGTGTGAACCTGCTGGACAATGTCCGGTCGGATCGGGCTGGTGAAGACGGCGGGAATGGCGTGGGTAGCTCCAGTGGGAGCACCATCTTTGCCGATGATGGAGACGGTAGGTCGCGAAGCCATTGTGAAGGTTGGGACTTGGACCTGACGAGGTTAATTGAGTCAGTTGATGTCTGGGAAGGGAAGCGTTGGTGTTCAAAGTCTCACCTTGTTCGTCGTGCGGCGTCGAAATTTGGTGATGGAGTGGGAGGTTGCAATTCGGGCGGCGATAAATTTCACATCGAAATTTTGGTGGGCGCCAGGCGGGACCCTAAGCCCCACCATGAAACTCCGCCCTAGCGAGGGGCACGTGACCGCGGAGCTCCCCTGCTCTGCACTAACACGAACACCACAGCCCAACTCCACCAGAGAACGTGAAAATGGACAAAGCTGTGGTTTATATTGGCCTCTCATACAATAAAACTTCACGGGGTTGGGATTTTGTTCACTTTATCATAATTCCACAGTGACCGTGCAATTGCTTCATCGTAGTATACGTACACGCATTTCATCATTATGCCTAGTCTAGGTATTTTCAAGATGCAGATAGCCACCCTGTCCCAAGCCGCCCCCCCCGTAGTTCATCACTCCCATCTCTTCCACTCCTGAATCAACTTGTCCACCTGTTCATCCACCCACTCCTCATCGTTTCCTGACCTGTCCAATTTGGCCAACTTGTCGTGGATCCTAGCCTCGATATCCATTCGCTCAAGCACCTTGTTTTCTAGATACTTGGGATCGTTCCAACGACAAGCCTTTTGGAAGATCTCCCTCATTCTGGGAGAGTAGAGTTGGCATGTAGCCACCGGTAATCTCTGAGGGTTCATATAGAAGTTGCGAGCGATCACGTTGTCGTCTTTGATCAATGGCCGGACGACCTCATCAAAGCACTCGCCACAAACAGAGAACTGACGGAGGAACTGCATGGTATGCCAGTACCCGTTGTGGATGGGTGTGTCCTCCTGACATTCGCTGACGGCAGCCATTCTTTCCACCTCCTGAGCAAGACTCCTGACATCTGGCTCTTCGTGTTCTAGGCGAGCTTGATCTGACGTGGTCTCCATGGCGTCAAAATACATGACGAACCGTTTGCGCTTCGGCTTGAATCGCATTGCGCAAAGGCCCCTTGTCGGCTCTGAGCGGGAATCGAGTGGAATAAAGATGCCGGTAAGATTAGGAAGCAAAGCCTGTATGATCCTGGCGCATTGAGGGCAAACGGTGAACTCGTAGACAGGCTGTCGCGTGTACGGATTGTAAAGCGTCAGCCAATTGCGAGTAGTTGTCCTATCACCGGGACATGGAATGTTTTTAGTATCAGAGATGACGCTGGCAACATCATGGAACAACCGCAAGTCTGGCAATTTGTTCTTCAGGGTGAGAAGCCAGGCTATGCGATACCAAGGGCCAACGCCAAAGTCACAGGCGATGGGCCTATCAGTCGGGCGAAGCATGGGTTGGAAGGGATTTCGGTACTCGGTTTTCGAAAAGACGGCACCGTAACAGTCCGGGCAGATATTGAAGTCCGTCCGTGGCAACGTGAGCCAGTCCACCATGCCTGCTACAGGATGTTTGCGTCGGCACTCCGGGAATGTGGTGACACCAGTCGCTTCTGTATGCTCCGAGTGTCGCCGAACGGCACCAACGGGTTTCTCTAGGTAAACACCGTCTCGGTTAGGATCGAAAGCCGGTGGTTGCCATGGCTGTGATGAGAGAGGAGGACGTGCACTTGACGGTATAGCTGATGCAGGTCTCATCTCTAGGGGTGTTTCAGGACCACCGATAGGAACAGGTATTGGGATGTCAGGCATAGAGACGATCGAGTCTACCTCATAGCGGGATCGTGGCCTGCTGAATCGTTCAATGCTTCCCCGGGGATCAAGGGGGTCAAATAAGGGGTCGTCGTCCACGGGATAGGGGAGCTCGTTCTTGGGTCTCTCGGGGAGAGCATGCTCGCTTCTGACAATCGGCTCTCTGGGGATGGCGATTGGCTCTCTAGTGATAGGATCTCTGGCGATAGTATCCCGAATTATAGGATCCCTAGCTATGGGATCTCTAGTGATTGGATCCCTAGTGATTGGATCCCTGGTGATAGGATCCCTAGTGATAGGATCCCTAGTGATAGGATCTCTAGGAATTGAGTCTCTGGAGATAGGGTCTCTTATGATCGAATCTCTCGTGACCAAGTCTCCTGCAGTTGGGAAAGTTGCTGAAGCCCGCGGGTTTGGGGGCAAGTCATCTGAAGGAGCAGAGTTGGAGCCAGTGGGAATCGGAATTGGTATGGGCACCATAGGTAATCGAGGGCCAGACCTGGGGCCAGTAGGGGCGTCGACTTTTTCGAGTTTAGACTGTGAGTCGCGTTCGTCCTGAAGTATGACAGACTTTTTCCGTCGTGCGTGGAGTTCTCGCGGTCCCTTGGGGTGATCATCACCGGAGCGGTTGTCGTCCCCACGGTCGTCGCGGCTGTCACGGCCGTCACGACGCTCATCACGACGCTCATCACGGCGGTCATCCCTACGCTCGTCTCGGCGCTCATCACGTCGATCATCGCGTCGGTCGTCTCGACGGTCATCTCGACGGTCATCTCGGCGAGTTGCTGTCTCTCGAGAGGGGTATGTCGAAGCCCGGCTAAGGTCCTCTCGGTCTGCTCGCCCATATGAAGGCGACCTCTCCTTTTTGGTTGTCCTGGGTGGCACGTAGTCGCCGCGGTAAGGAGTTTCGCCAACCCTTTCTTTCGAAAGTGGTCGAGTTGGTTTCTCAGGTTCAACGTTTGTGCGCTTGGAGGTGGATGCAGTTGAAGAGTTGCGGGTATGGGTTCCATCATATCGTCGGTCATCTGGCAGATTGGTAGAATAAGTTGGTCGGGTTGGCGATCTGCGACTTGCACTCTGAGACTGCGTAGTAACTGGATGATAAGCCTTCTCACGGCCGCCTGCGCTATGCTTGATGACTTCGGGGGGAAGTGGTGGGTCGATGGGAATCTTTGGTGGTCGCACAGGAGGTTGGTCTGGTCGGCTGCTTGCTGCAGCAGATGGGCGGCTACGATACTTTTCGGGCAGTTGGTCGTCCCTAAAGTCAGTCTCAAGTCGGGGCAAGTCTTGTCGACTTCGGCGTTTCTCCAATGGAGGCCTGCTTCGATCTCTACTTGTTGGTGCGCCGGTGTTGAGGTTGGTGTCGTATCGTCGACTTGACCTTGCGTCCGCATGGGTATCGCTGGACGGTTTTTCGTTTCGCTCAACCCGTTCAACCCGCTCATTTCGTTCAGGTCGCTCGTTTCGTTCAACCCGCTCTGCTCGTTCACCCCGCTCAGGCCTCTCGACTCGTGCGGGCCTTTCGACTCGTTCGGGACGTTCAGCTCGTTCGGATCGCTCAACTCGCTCTGGCCTCTCCACTCGTTCAGATCTCCCTGCCCGTTCGGGCTTTTCAATGCGCTCTGATCGCTCAGGTCGGTCTGGTCTCTCAACGCGCACTGGCTTCTCAACACGCTCTTGTCGTGGTTGCACTGGCACTGTCTTCCGCTCTGCCTCCCCGCCCTCAGATCCACTCGACGAGCCTGTCAAGATGACGAACCGACGCTCTGGATTGTACTCATGAACTTCCATGATCAATGGAGCCTGGTCGATTTCTCCCCGGGACGGAGGCTCATCCTCTGAGTTCTTGGCATAGTAGGACCCATGTTCTCTCTTGAGTGAGGCTGCCTCATCTTCAACAAAAGGTGGCGGCGGGCGGACCCTTGGCGCACGCGACGACGAGTTGGAGGAGTATGGTCGTGGGGGTTGTTGTTGGTAGGTCGACTGATAGGACGACGAATAAGACGAAGTAGGTTTGGAATAGGAACTGGCTTCGAACTGCGATGATGATTGCCTGCAAAGACCTGTGAGCGGGGAATCTGGTTGTCTTGCGGGGAGGACGTACGGCTTTGGGCTCTTGGCCCGGGATGTTGTAAAGTACCCCGTCTGGAGGAGGTTCTGAATGTCAAAGGACTCGACCATGGTGCGTGTCTATTCGTTATTCGTGTGAATGGCAAGAAATCATTATAGTCTATCCAAAAAGAGAGGACAGGAAATGCGCCGACGGGAATGAAAAGGTGGGAAGAGGGCAACTCGAATTCGGGCTGGTTGCTGGTGTTTTGTTTGCTCTGATCGATCGGGCTGTTGTCTCGGTGTCGCACAGGCCGTGCTGGCGCCCTCTAGGCGGCGCTCGATGATAGGAAGCAGCAGAGCGAACAGTCGCAAAAAGCTGCACTGCACTGCGCACGACTCGGAGGCCCCTTCAACTAGGTTGGAAGGAGGTTTTACGGAACAAAAAGTCCAATAAGGAGGAGGCGGAATAAAGAGACGATCTGTTTGGTTTACGACGTCAGAAAGGTGACCGAGAGCAAGCCCGAGACGCCTTGGGGCGCAGCTGGGCCCAACCTGCCTTTCTGCGTGAGGGATGACATAGCACAACGGCGAGGTACCTAATCCCCCGCCCAACTGCCTAGCCAAACACATGTACCTCGGAGTCGCTGGGCATCCACCCCTCCTCGTTCTTGGCCCTGTGAAGCCCGCCAATCGCCCCGCCAGGTTGCCCCTCCTACGTCTTGCTTTGCACGGCTGGTCCATGCCGATGGCTTTCACGGGAACAAACTAAGAAAAAATGTACCGATATTGGCGCCTGCGTCATGTGTTTGTGTGATGCTGCTCTGGGGAAGACCCTGCTCGGTGAACCTCCAGAGCCTCTAGTGCAGCAATGCGCCGTCGCACAGAGTTTTACGGCAGTTACAGAGTGTTGTTACCTATCACAGCAGCAATCATGTTCGGGCTGCACTGAACTGCAAGGACTTGAACTCCATTCCAGTGCTGATATTGCATGGCTGGGTGCACAATCGGGTTCGGGGCTTGTACCCGCTGGACGAGAGTGAGCGAGTGTGTGGCATAACAGTCGTCACCGCTTCAACGGCCGTCCATTCATCATGGCGGGTGCTGGTAAACACGCCATAATTCTGCCAACAGGTTTTGAGTCTTAGCAGCGCATATACGGTGAGCTGACTTAGTAAATCGATGATATTCACAGGCGATCCTAGGTCATGAAATGCGACGGTACCGACAGAGATCTGCCCAGCGGTCAAGGATATTTACTTGTGTTGTGGGGGCATTCTCGCGAAATAAAAGAGTACTTATAACTCCTATCAAAGCTGCTGCTACTTTGCGATGCAACAATTCACAAAAAATACGAACAAGCCAGAAATAGATACTATAACAGAAGGAACTACTTTACAAGGCGCTAGAATATTTTCACATCTCTCAAGTCATAATTTGAGTAATAAATTGATACCCTAAAATATGTACCTATGTCTCTTTAGGTATCTTGACTCAAGCACCATCATAAGGCCCTGCAAGCCATCTTCATGATGGTCCCACAGGGGACGATCCACAATCGGGCAGGACGGTGCAACTTCTGGAGGCTTCTTTGGAATGCGCATGTGTATCTGCGAGGTTGCCGCTGTCTTATTTCCTAGGAGAATTCCGAAGAATTCTGTCGTAACTTGCCACAAGCCTATCACTAACAATAGCTTCGATAACATGATTCCACGTAAGAAGAACCACCCATATATGAGAGAAAGCTGGATCGTATCCGATGGTTTAAGACAACGCGACGACATTATCAGCCATTTCTACTGTGCTCAATTATGTGACACAGCCAGAGCGAGTACTATGCAGATCAAGGGTATCGGTACATGTCGGCGGTACCGGGCGTCATATGTGACCACGAGGTCCAAGGCAACTTGAGACACTGGGCGCCATGATATAGTACTTGGTAAGTCACAAGGGTCCAAGTAAGTGGACAACAGGTTTTCCGTCTCTTCACAAGAGCTAGATAGGAGACTGTAGACCTCGGTAGTATTTATGGCTCCTCCTTCATTATGCTATGATCATGGGATGCTATAACTTGTCTCATCTCCAGTGCGCCAGCATCACTCAGAGATCCTCCAGAGATTCATCAAGAGCAGTATTCTGACAAAAACGGTGAAAGTTGTGCTAATTATTGGTCGACCTGGCATGTCATACAGCATATAAAAGCAACCAGGCTCCTCACTTTTCAACAATACAGCTCTTGGCGTCACGGGCAAAAGACATTGGCGGCCTCATTCAGCTTCCTATAAATAAAAAAGTCCTAGAATCCAAGCTGATTTGATACAGTGTAAAAGCCAGGCGTTACACCAGCATGCAAAGGATAATTAGTGGTATCTTCCCTCACATTGCTCCATCCAGTCTTGACCCCATGATTTCGTACAGTGCCCAAGAATGACGAGTCCCAACAAGTGTCAACTCTAGTCCTCAAGAAGGTCTGCAATGTCCTTGTCCTCCTCCTCCTCCAGTCTCCGTTGCTCCTCGGCCTCAAGCATATTCTTGAGCATGGTCCTCTGCCTCACCCTGGCCTTCTGACCCCAGTCGGCACCCGTGCCATCACCCTCTTCGTCAATCTCGGGTTCCTCCTCAACCAGGCCCCGCAGCTCATTGGGCGAGATCTGAGCCTTGCGCTGTTCCCTCTCATCCTCCTCCTCCATCTTCCTGACGGCGCCCTTGGTGACAAACTTCATCATGTAGGGGCGGAGGAGCATGTAGCCGCCGACGATGACGACGAGACGGATCCAAGACTGCATCGTCATGTTGTTGAAAGTGTTTGAGAGGTTGTTGGAGGCGTTGGCTCCATATTGAAGGAATTGGGCGGTGAATTTGCCGAGGGCGTTGAGCTCAATATCGTCTTGAGCAGGCTGCTCTTGCTGCTGGGCCAGGGGATCCATTGTGAAGGGAGTGTTGAAAGTGAGGTCGTAAGCTGTAGATGCTGATGTGTTCTTTGAGATTTGTCCCAATTTTAAGCTCCCAGGCGTGACTCGAGTGAAAAGAGATTGTTTTTATGTCGAGCTTAACGTTGATGAAGCCGAGAGGTTGAAGCTACCGTGTCGCCAAGACAGCCCAAATGCGCCAAAATAGAGAGCTCACGTGTGACCAAAAGAGAAGACAAGAGCCGAGGCCTCACTTGCGATCAAGGCAGTGAGGGATTAAGTGAGATTCGTGGTGTTTGGGTGATGGTTGAGCTGAGATGAAGTGTTGGAGCATCAGGGTTTTATATGGCGCGCGAGTCGGGAGGTTTCTTTTTGGCTGGATTTCTCCGATGGACCCGGCACCCACTGGCCACATTGACTTGTTCTGGAACGGGGTGGCCAATGTACCAACAATAAACACCGCAAATTCAAGCGCTTTGTCCCTGGCTGATTACGGATACTGTACTCTTGAGTTATTTAAGTGGAATTGACATGGTTGCTGGACCGAGGCAGTCTTATTAGATACTGTTGATCGTCGCGACAGCGTGTAAAGTGAAGTTACAAGTTCCACCCATACATTAACAACGAGGAATGTTTCTTGCACAACATGAAAGCCAACACTACCGAATTATGTCCCGAATTTTACCTCGAGCAGATGAGGATATTCACACCTAACTTTCTATTCTTTTCAACATATCCTAAACTCATAAATACCCCTTTTATATGGGCATTGAAGCTGTCTATGATCCAATGCCAGATGCGCTCCACGTGACTTGATTAGTAGCACTCGCCTCTGACTGGATGCCCTGATCCTTGGGCCAGCGGCTGGTCGGCTCCACCAAAAGAGACTCGAGAGCGGGCAAGAGCAACCAAAGCTGCTGTCGAGAAATTTTCGAAGCCTCATACCCGATCATCTCCTCCTCAGCAACACCACGGCGTGTTCTGAATCCCCTCATCTCCCCTCCTTCTCCCTTCTCCTCTTCATCTCCTTCTCGTCCTTTCGCAATTGGTCTTTATTATACCCACAGCTGTCACAATGTCGACCGCCTTCCGATCCCTTGCGCCTTTCCTGCGCACCGCCCGCCACGGCCTCAAGGCGGCTCCCATCAACCCCCTCCAGTCCGCCCTCAAGAAGCAGAATGCCTCGGGTGTCCTTAACCTTTACCGCACATACGCCGTCTTTGAGCGATCAAAGCCCCATGTGAACATTGGTACCATTGGTCACGTCGATCACGGCAAGGTATGAATCTACTTGCAGCGCACCGCATCAATTGGTTGCGGAAAAAAAAACCTCGGCTGACCTGATAATTCACAGACCACCCTCTCCGCTGCCATCACCAAGCGACAGGCCGAGAAAGGCCTCGCCAACTTCCTCGAATATGGTGCCATTGACAAGGCTCCTGAGGAGCGAAAGCGTGGTATCACCATCTCCACTGCTCACATCGAGTACTCGACCGATAACCGCCACTACTCCCACGTCGACTGCCCTGGTCACGCCGATTACATCAAGAACATGATTACTGGTGCTGCCAACATGGACGGTGCTATTATTGTCGTCGCTGCCTCTGACGGTCAGATGCCCCAGACCCGTGAGCACTTGCTGCTCGCCCGTCAGGTCGGTGTCCAGAAGATTGTCGTCTTCGTCAACAAGGTCGATGCCATTGATGACCCTGAGATGCTTGAGCTCGTCGAGATGGAGATGCGTGAGCTCCTCAACACCTACGGCTTCGAGGGTGACGAGACCCCTGTCATCATGGGCTCTGCTCTCATGTCCCTCCAGAACCAGCGCCCTGAGATCGGTAGCCAGAAGATTGACGAGCTGCTTGAGGCCGTCGACGAGTGGATCCCTACCCCCGAGCGTGACCTTGACAAGCCCTTCCTCATGTCCGTTGAGGATGTCTTCTCCATTGCTGGCCGTGGTACCGTCGTCTCTGGCCGTGTCGAGCGTGGTGTCCTGAAGCGCGACCAGGAGATTGAGCTTGTGGGCAAGGGTAACGAGGTCATCAAGACCAAGGTCACCGACATTGAGACCTTCAAGAAGTCTTGCGAGCAGTCCCAGGCTGGTGACAACTCTGGTCTCCTTATCCGAGGTGTCCGCCGTGAGGATGTCCGCCGTGGTATGGTCGTCTGCGCCCCCGGCACTGTCAAGTCCCACACTCAGTTCCTTTCCTCCCTCTACGTCCTCACCAAGGAGGAGGGTGGCCGACACACTGGTTTCCAGGAGCACTACCGACCCCAGCTCTACCTCCGAACTGCTGATGAGTCCATCGACCTGACCTTCCCCGAGGGTACCGAGGACGCCAGCAGCAAGATGGTCATGCCCGGTGACAACACCGAGATGGTCGTCACCATGGGCCACCCCAACGCCATTGAGGTCGGTCAGCGATTCAACATCCGTGAGGGTGGCCGAACCGTCGCTACCGGTCTCTGCACCCGTATCCTCAAGTAAGGGATGGGTATTGTTATAGACAGGAGAGGAAAAATTTTGGGGTAGTGTACGAATTATGGCGCTCATGTGAAACCAGGCATTGTCTCCCACTTTGAGTCCAGTTTGGCTCTTGTATATCTAGGTACGGCCGGGGGGGCTCAAAGATCTCCGCTCTGCTTCCTCCCGTTGTCTTGACGATTGTAATGTAGACAAAATTGGGGAGGCAGTAATAAGACATGTAAAACTAGCACTTGAATTTTTGCGTTGAAGTGATGATTTTGTGAGGTTTTGGTGAAGTTCCTCAAAATTGTTGTCTCATCAAGGAATCGTTCCGACTCGGCATCTCAAGCCAATGGGCACAGGGAGTTTAATCGATTTCATGTGTATTGATTCTCATCTTCACAATGAACCGACACGCTTCATAACTGTAATCCAGTCATGTTGGCAGACGAGGATAGTCCGGACACACAGACATGTGAGGTCCAATGCAATGGTATTCGTCTATCCTCGGAGGATGTTCGTCAGACGCACGATCTTCCTAAGGGACCCAAGCAAGCCATAAAACTCCTGTTCCAAGCGGCCGCCCTCCGAGTGCTTTTTTTGTGCGCGAGGCCTTGACTTTCTGCCGAGAGTTCCCCCATCCACTACTTGCTCTCCCAACAACCCTCTAAACCGAGAAAACTTGGTGTCATGATGATCGTTTATCGGTACTGCGGAGACGATCGGTCAGTCTCCATTCGTGTTTCTTTTTATCGGTACCCCTTGGGTAGGGGGGATATCGTGTGTTCGTTCGAAACTCACCTTGTTGAAGCCAATGTCCTTGGCCTTCTCACGGAAGCACTGACGGCACAGGTTGAGATCATACTTGCGGATGAGACCGGCCTTGTGCTTGCAGACGCGGCTACAGAGCAAGAGAATGTCAGCATATTTTTGTTCGAGGTGGGCATTGTCATCGAAGGTTCCTCCCGTCGCTTGGGGGATTTTCGCGTCCGGGGAGGAAGGAGATAAATCGTACCAGCTGCGAGAGCCCTTGCCGTAGCTTCGGGGGCGCGAGTTCCAGACGCTTTCGTGAGACATGGTTGCGGTGCTTGGGGGGGATGACCGAAAGCTGGAGTTTGCGGGATGGTTGAATTCGCGAGTGTTGAAATTCGGCGGGAAATTTTGTGTGAATTGAACGAGACGTACCGCGCACCGATTGGAGGGCTCCGCAGCCCCAGCCCAGGCGAGGGCGTGAGCGTGGGGCATTCTCCACGTGATCAGAGCTGTGTCTGATATCACGTGCTTCTTTCAAGGTGACGACAGCCGCGCTAGCAGCGGGAGCTCACCCTGCCTTAGCTCGTCCCGCTTACCTCACCGGTCCGTTCACCTCCAAGGGCCATTACGTTGCAAGCTGGCATCTCGGGTGGATTTCCAAGCAACCATCGAGCAACAAAGCACATCTTTCGATTGTGTTCTTGATCAGCTCTATTCTTCTTCATCCAATTACTCCATCTCCTTCGTAAAAATCAACTTCCTCGAGGCCTACCATCCACAATGGTCTTGATCAAGAGCTTCGTGCTCTCGGCCCTCGCCGCTACGGTGGCAGCCAAGTCGGCCGTTATCGAGCTCCTCCCCTCCAACTTCGACAAGGTCGTCCTCAAGTCCGGCAAGCCCACTCTCGTCGAGTTCTTTGCGCCGTGGTGCGGCCACTGCAAGAAGCTCGCCCCCGTCTGGGAGGAGCTTGCCTTTGCCTACGAGCACACCGACAAAGTCCAGATCGCCAAGGTCGACGCCGATGCCCAGCGCGAGCTCGGAAAGCGATTCGGCATCCAGGGCTTCCCGACCCTCAAGTTCTTTGACGGAAAGAGCGACAAGCCCGAGGATTACAAGTCTGGCCGCGACCTCGAGAGCCTTACCGAGTTTATTGTTGAGAAGACTGGTGTCAAGCCTAAGAAGAAGCTTGAGCTGCCCAGCGAGGTTGTCATGTTGAACGATGGTTCGTTCGCTGAGACCATTGGTGGAGACAAGAACGTCCTGGTTGCCTTTACCGCTCCTTGGTGTGGCCGTAAGTGTTCCTTTAGGTGAATCACTGGCGAACTATGCTCATTCGTTTCTTTAGACTGCAAGAACCTTGCTCCCACCTGGGAGGATGTTGCGACCGACTTCGTCAACGACAAGAATGTTGTAATTGCCAAGGTTGATGCTGAGGCTCCCAACAGCAAGGCTGTCACTGAGCAGCAGGGCGTCAAGTCCTACCCCACCATCAAGTGGTTCCCTGCCGGCAGCAAGGAGGCTGTCGCTTACGAGAGCGGTCGCAGCGAAGAGGCCATCCTTGCCTGGGTCAACAAGCACGCTGGAACTCACCGTGTTCCCGGCGGTGGCCTGAACACCGTTGCTGGCACTGTTGAGTCTCTTGACACTCTTGTCGCCAAGATTGCTGGCGGCGCTGCTCTTGCTGAGGTTGCCGCCGAGGTCAAGAAGGAGGTTGAGAGCCTCACAGACGCTATTCAGCAGAAGTACGCCGAGTACTACGTCCGTGTGTTTGATAAGCTTAGCCAGAACAACGACTGGGCGTCCAAGGAGCTCACCCGACTGGATGGCATCTTGTCCAAGGGAGGGCTGGCCCCGACCAAGCGAGACCAGATCCAGCAGAAGACCAACGTCCTCCGCAAGTTCCTCGAGAAGGCCGAGGAGAAGGTTGAGGAGAAGGTCGAGGAGGTCAAGGATGAGCTATAAAGGATTAGGAATGTGAACAAAAGGCAAGAGAAAGCAAGTACAAAATCATCAAGGTTTATATAGTAGAGTCTTTGGTTACTTGATGGCATGACTGAAATAACGTAACAGCGAGGCAGCTTTGTTCTATGCGTGAAGACCAACCACCTTTCGTGAAGGACAACCCAAACGCCCCGCAATTGGACAGTAAACGGCAGGGTACATTGCTCTTTACGACTTTGTCGAGCCTCCGTCCTTGGATTTGCTTTCTTGGAGGGCTGCTTCGAGATTATCAAGCCTCCGAGACATCTCATCCACTTTTGCAAGGTCAGCGTGGGGCATAGTGCATGACTGCAGACACAAGACTTACTCTTGGCAAAGATCTCTGAGGAGACGCCAGCAAACTTGTTGGACAGTGAGTTGAGGAGCTCCTCGACGGCGGCAGTGACATCGGCACGAGCATCATCCGAAGACTACAGGAGGGGAAGATGGTCAGTGGCGTCGTCGAGACTTGGGGCCATGGGGGGCACTCTGCAGTCGGCGCTTTCTCTGATGCAGCTGATCGTGTGTAACACGGCATGCGTCAAGGCTGCTGAATGGTGGGCGAGCAGAGAGAATTGAGAGGACAATAGCACATACGTTCTCAGGCTTGAGGCCTGCAGGGGTCTCTGACTTGGGGTCGTTGCTAGCCATGATGCTCTCTCTGTTTTGGTTGTGACGAGAGTGGCACGAGGGTGGTCTATTAATTGCCCTTCTCCAGGAGCGACCACGTAAAAAAAGAGAGGATAGGAGAAAAGACTGGGTTGTTTGCGTTGCAAGTGTGTGTCCCCTTCTCCTCTGTAGGTAGTCGTGGGATTGTTTGCTCAGTGGCTGTTGATAGAAATGGCCCGTATTCGTACTGTGTCCTCTGTATTGATGTGAATGGCCCCGGCGGATGCGGCGTTTCTCGGCTTCCGCCAGTGGAGGGAGGTCAAAGTCGGGGGGCAGGTGCGCTGCAGGCGTACACCTCAGGCCCACATTCCGTCATGATACGTACCACTCTGTCTGCAAGTGAAGGCACCTCTCACATTCATATCATTGACATCCATCCATCTTGAAGCACGCTGCATCACATCAACCACCAACAAACATTTAACTGATTTCTTGAGGGGCCTTTCAGCAGTTACCATCGCCCTTAGCAGACCTAGCATGTTGCAGCGGTAGTCGCGTGCCGCCGCGGGTCATCATGCCGCAAGCGCAGCATCCGATCGCCACGATCGCCTTTATCATTTTTATTATCTGGCTCGTTTTCCCCGAGGGCGACTACTCGAGCCAGTCTCTTACACTCTCAGACCTGGCAGCGGAGAGACTGGGGCGCTTCCACGATGCGCTCGACGTGTTGAATGCCTCGCGCTGGGGGGACTTCACCCCTGCTCCGAAGAAGGGATCCAAGACTAAGCCTTCTTACCTGAATCTTACGGGGTTCCGCGAGGAGGACAAGTTTGCTTGGAAAAACTTGAATCGATTTCGTGAGAGGAGCTTGGAATTCAGTCGACATGCCATACCGCCGGTCGGGGGCAAGAGTCTTTGGGATGCTGGAGAGGGGGATGCAGTTTGGATGAATGCGTCCGGGACAGTCCACGGTGAGTGGGTAAAGCGCAAAGGTTCTGTCACTAGAGGATATGACAGCTATAACCTCACCAAAGTTGCTCCTGGGATGGATTGGATCGGCGACGAGGTCCCTTGGGCACGCAACATTACGGGCACCTCTGGACGAATGATGCTACGACTCGAAGGGAACAAGACGGTCAACGAGTACGAGCAACTACCAGCCCAAACCAACACACCCACCGCCGGTGGTCTCATCCGAAGTGTCAAGGGCACAACGACCATTGAGGATATGTCGGGTTCAGGCCATGACTGGGAGATGAAGTTATGGGGGGTTCATTGGCCACGCCAGGGTGTCATCCTGATGACAACCACAAGCGAAAAGTTCGAGGGTATCTTCGGTCTACCACACCTAGCACCGAGTGAAGACTTCTTTCAGTCCAGCCAGAGACTACTCAACCAGTCGATCGCCCGAACTATTGCCAGGAAGGAAGAAAACATATATGTCGACCAGACTGTCCCGTGGACATCGGATCTTGAGAATCCCATGTATACCACCAACCCGTCGCCACATTGCGAGTACATCATGTACGCCCAGGTCTACCCACCCAGTCAACAACACTTCAACCTGGACTCGAGCGAGCCAACCAGAGACGCTATGGAGTCAATCATAGGCGCAATTGAGTCAGAGTTACAGTCACCGGTGGGTGCGCCGATTCCGAAGATCCCCAAGCTTCAGATATCTGCCGTCATCTACTCCCCAGACTGCGGATTCTTCCTCGAGACGAAAGGACCCCCTGACTTCAGTCCCAGCGAAGCCCAGCATCTGACTGGCATGAAGATGGAGGCGCAGATTTACCAGGTTAAGACGTGGATTCTGGTCTATGCTGTCATCGTCTTTGCGCAGGTCAATCTGCTCAAGAACCAGATGCGAGAGTCGTGTACTCCCTCAACTATGGGTCGTGTCAGCTTCTGGACCGTTGCCACGATGATCATGGTTGACGGCATGACCTTTACTGCCGCTGCTACATGGGTTTCTTCTGCTGCTGCTACATTCTTGCCCACGTTGGCACTCCTATTTGCCGCGTTCCTGTCCATGACCATCGGAGGCAGCTTCTTGGCCAAGATCCACGAAGTTCAGCTTCCCGAGACACGTCCGCGTCGTGATCGGGACCAGACGTCAAGCACCTCTACCAGCAGCCCTGATAGCACGCCAGCCTCGGCCACCCCTAATCCCACCAGCACCGGCACCGGCTCACTCCTCCCGGCCCCCGTAACAGCAAGACAGCCGACGATACGTCCGCCGCCGTCTCAGCCCGTCATTGTCCCATCCGATCAAGACGTTGACGCCGAGATTGCCGCCTCTGCAACTCCAGTGCCTGGAGCTACAACAGCTGAACGCACACCCCCTCCTCCCCAATCATTCCAGAGCATCATTAGCCGTCTTATACTCACCTCCTTGTGTATCATCTTCTTGGCTATTTCCTCCTCAACTTGGTATCCCAGTCTCCGCTCCCTCTTCCTCAACCTCTGCATATTCTTGTACTTCTCGCTCTGGATCCCCCAAATCTATCGCAACACCCGCCGCAACTGTCGTCGCGCCCTCACATGGTCCTTCGTCCTTGGCCAGTCCATCCTCCGTCTCCTCCCTGTCGCCTACTTCTGGGCCAAAGAGGACAACTTTCTCTACGCCCGACCTGACCGTCATGCCTTTCTCGTCTTTTGCGCCTGGCTCTGGATCCAGCTCGTTATCCTCGCTGCCCAGGACGTCATCGGTCCACGCTTTGGTGTTCCTGCCGGGTGGACCCCTGATGCCTGGGACTACCACCCCGTCCTTCGAGAAGACAACCTCGAGACTGGCGGCTTGCCTATCGGCCTTGTCGCCGACGATACTCCAGGTATCGAGCGGGCTCGCTCCGGCGACGACAGCGGTAAGAAGCGGAGCTCTACTCGGAGCATCGACTGTGCCATCTGCCGTGAGGTCCTCGAGGTTCCTGTCCTCACGGCCGAGGACGAGGATACAGGAGTGGCAGGTGTTTTTGCACGCCGTTTGTATATGGTTACGCCTTGTAGGCACATTTTCCATAGCGCATGTCTTGAGGGTTGGATGAGGTTCAGGCTTCAGTGCCCTATATGCCGAGAGGAACTGCCACCACTATGATCACAGATGAAGAATTGTTTGTATAGAATCGCTTGAAACAACATGGCGTTGGAGGATATAATCTGGGTTTGACATAATAAACATCAAATGTCTTTCTTGAGTGTCCGTCTATTTGACAATGTCTTTATACAAGGTGAGAACGCATCAACATTTTTACATGATGCATCAATATGTACAGGGTGCCCATATCCCACAGACCAGCCGTGTTCAGGTGGGTTATATGGGAGATCTAATAATCTTATATATAATCAATCAGCCTTTTCTATCCAACGCTCACCAAGTGAGCCGAGTCTGTCGGAACTTTGGATCGGGCAAGCCAGGTTGGAGACCACGAGTGCCAACCTGCAATTCTGCAACTCGAGCACGCAGATCAAAGTCGACCGAGCGTATCATTACACGCTTCTCTTCCGGGATTACTCGTGGGATAGGTCTCGCGCTGCCATCGCTCGGGAATGACTCTACCCCCATCGCAAGTGAATCCGATTCCTCGAGATTCATGACCCAGGTACTGATGTGTGCCACCATTTCGCTGTCCCACATGCCCTCGCGACGAGCACTACTGCGTAGGAGCTGAATAGCTTGCCGTCGAGTCCTGGGATCACGACACTTGGTTGCCACGACGAAAAGGGGGGCGACGATGCCCAGATCAGCAGCGAACCGGGGCTTGATGTGGGGAGCTGAGAATCCTCCGCTAGAGAAGAAGTCTTGGCTCTGCCAATGCTGGTGCTGTTGGTGTTGACATTGTTCAGGGTTAGGGCAGTCTCGAAGGGCGGCACGTTGCTCCTCGTCACTGATTATCTCGAAACCCAACTCGACCATGGACCGAAACTGAGGTAGGAAAGCGTCAAAATCCGACTCTTTGTCACTGAACATCATCAGGTATAGTATTTGCCCATTAGTTGCCAGCATCTTCAGGGCAGCAATACCAGCCTTCTCCTGAGGACTGACAGATGGGTCGTGCCGTGACTGGAATATGGTGTCAAAGGCATTACACCAGGTCTCGATCTGACCCCTGAACTGGAGGCCATAATCCCTCCACGATTGAGGGAGTGTGCCCTTGAGGTCTGTTTTTAAGGCGAATAACCCTTCGATATACCGCATTATTCTCGCATTCAACATGTCGCAGGCTATACGGGCTTCGAAGACCGAGGTGAATGTTTCGGGGATAGTCCAAGGCTCTTCATGCGGAGGAGAGCTAGGGCGGCTCGAACCGGGGGACTGCGGTTGTGAGGGCGAGCTGAGTCGAATACTAAAGGGTTGTGGGAAGTGGAAGGCCATATCGTAGGATTTCGCTTGTATTGCCAGGCGTGTAAAGATAGTGACGAGTTCCTCTTCGACGGGGTCTTCTGCGGCAGGTAATAGTCGTTCCCTTTGCTGAGCACGAAAGGTGTTGAGTAAGGAGAGTCCTGTTTGTATCTGGTGGATTGCTTGTCTATGATCTCCAATAAAGGAGTCAAAGCAAGCCAATAGCACATTGGCCATGATGAGAACCTTGTGTGATCTTTGGTCCTGGCTGTTGAGCTTGACAAGGGCGTTACACGCATCAGAATAGCGCTTGATGGCCACTTGCCAGTGACTCCTGACCATCTCTGCGCGAGCGTCAGCGCTCAGCCCGGGGCGGGCATGCGCATTTGGCTCGGCTGTCTGCTCAAGGGTCTGGTACAAGGCACCCAGGGCGATGACGGCGCATTTGATGGCATCTTCAGCATGGCATTCCTGCAAGACGCGGCGAGTCCAAAAGGAGTTGTCGAAGAAGCCAGACAGCTCGCTAGCCGTGTACGACCGGAAGATTTCGAAGTAGAAGCCCTCGTTTGATGGTAATTGCAGACCCAGAGAAGGCTGGTAAGTAGTAGGTGATGCAGATGGTATCCCTGGAGAGGCGGTCCTCAGGGTCGCTAATGAGGTTCTTTGGCGGGCTCGGCGAG
Organism: Fusarium ambrosium; assembly: GCA_003947045.1. Taxonomy (NCBI): domain Eukaryota; kingdom Fungi; phylum Ascomycota; class Sordariomycetes; order Hypocreales; family Nectriaceae; genus Fusarium; species Fusarium ambrosium. The sequence continues at coordinate 36,945 of NIZV01000186.1, forward strand.
GTGGCAGATGAAAGTCGCTGTGGAGCGGAACGATTGCGGTGCTGGAAGTAGCCTGAGTCTCGCCAGCTGGCATGGGCTTCGGTGCGATTCGGACCTCCTCGAATGGGCGAGCGCTGCGGCTAGGGGGTGGATAGCCAGTGCAGACTTTGTTGCTTCGAACACAGTTTGTGCAGGCTGGACGAGCCTCATCACACTTGACTCTTCGTTGCCTGTACAAGGACTGGTGTAAGACTCTGCACACGATGGTGTCGAAGTGGCGAGGGGGGTCAAGCGATGAGGGGATGCGCGAGGGGGAGGGAGACGAACTTGCAGTTGGTACATCCTGTCTTCACCTTTGGCTTGCTGGTCCGAACACGTTTGGGCTTGAACTGTACGGGTGCTTTACCAGTTGATGAAGTCTTTGCAGAGTCTGAAGAAGCTGCAGCGGGTCCAGAAGAAGAGGCTGCAGCTGGAGCAGTGCTGGAGGCGATATTTGCGTCTCCGCTGGTGACGGGGGTAACTGCTGTACTAGAAGCGGGAGAGATGTTGCTGCTGCTGCTTTCTATATACGGATTATCTATTGTGTTGAAGCTGCTGAAGGTGGAGAGATCCAAAGAGTAACTTGAAGACGGCTGAGTCTCCAAAACAGGTGGAAAGACCGGGGGACCCGTTGTTGCTGATGTTGGAGTTCCAGTTCCAGTTGGGTTGGTCGACCCAGAAGAACTGGAAGGCACAACCGGGGTCGGATCGATAACCCGATCTGAACCCGCTTCTTCTACCGCTTTCGCGGGTCGAGGCGATATGGATTCTTCTTTTATCCAGCTTTCGGCCATGGCATGGATTTAACAAACAGCTACTACCCGGCTGACAAGACTTTTGAGTGTTGGTTCGAACACCTAGCTTCGGATCGCCGGTTTCCCCCCCACGATACGATAGCTCCAGGGCCCAGCACGTTTTCTAGCGCAACTCGTTTCGGCCGAGATGGCTGGGAGCCAGGGGTCAAGAGCGAATAGTCAGAAAGATGGCCAGGGGCATCTGTGACAGGGAAGATAAGATGGTTGAAGGTGGAGGGAGTGAGATGGGGATTGGGGAGGGGGGGGGCCGAAGAGTGAGAAAAGAGACAGGTCAGGAGAGGAGGAGAAGTGGAAGATGGAAGTCGTCACGAAAAGAATAAAACAACCAAGTCCACACAGATGGCTCAACACAGACAAGCACAAGGGAAGCCGGCTCACGGGCGCCTCCAGCCCTTTCTATAGCTCTGCCGGGTCATGGAATCCCGGGGGCAGATCGAGCGTCACAAGCGCGATGGGGCCAATATCACTCCTCCTCTGGCTCAAGTTGCCGCAGCGGCTGTCGGATACGCCAGAACCAAACACGGGCTCGAGGTAGAGAAACAAGCAAGACATGGAAGCACCAGGCCAGAGAGAGGCAGGAGGAACACTCCCTAGGCGGGATAGGGCAGACACCAAGACTATGGCCGCGTCTTCGTTCTCGTCCTTCGCTGCTCGCTGTGGGGAGAGAGGAACAGCCCGGAGGATGGAAATGCAAGCAAGGCCCCCCCTTCCCCCTCCCCAATGTCAGAAGGGTCAGTCAATCAAGCACAAGATGGATCATGGATCGTCGTGTGGATTCCTCTGGGCGCATCTCGCCTGGCTTGCTATTCCCACCGTCAACCCACGCCGGGTCTGCCAAACTCGGAGTAGCATGGTCTGTGTAACCGTCACTAAGACGAGGGATGGCGGCGAGACAGGCGAGACAGGCGCTGCAAGACGCATTGCTAGACGCAAGCAACAGCCATGTTATGGATGGCCATCTAGAGCGCGTACTACACACCTCTCTGCAGGGTGTTTGGTTTGTTGGTGACCATGCTATAGCTACCAACTGCTTTGCTTGACTTGACTTTCTAGGCGCATGGCCACGCAACGAGCCAGGATTGATGCTTGGAGAAAGCTGGATGCCTTTCCGCATGGGGATGCCATGGGGTCGAATGAGTGGACGGATGGCATCCCGTCCATGGGACTGGAACCTTTTGAACGGGGGCTCCCGTGTTTGTCCAGCATGTATGTAACTCAGCCAGGAGAAGTCTCTCCTCCTCCACTCCATCCATGGTAGGCTAACAGGCTGTCTGATGAGATCCATTTGATGGCCCGGTGGATGGACTGGATGCCTTCAGCGCATGTACCGCGCCCCGAGGCCACTCTAGCGCATCTCGTTAGCGCGGGCTCGTGAGGTGTGCTCCATTGTTCGCCCCGGGCCTAGGGTTGGCCTCCTTGTTGGGCTTGGGAACCCCCTGGCTTGGAGCCCGCGCGGGTCAGCACTGACACTTGACAGGGGCGCTTGGTGCGTTCCTAGTGTTGGTAGCACAAGGGGGGGGCTTGCGGCTTGCTCTCTGATGGAGATGGAGACTGGAGACGCTGGGCTGGAGCCGGGCTGAGGTGGTGATGCTCCATGGGCTGGCGCTGGCGCTGGGCTTGGTTCCATTTGATCCATTGGAATCAGGAGGCGGCATGGACACTCGCTGCTTTTGTTAACTAGGGGCGCTATTAGCGCAAGTGGCGGCGGGGAGGGGGGTGAAGTCCATAAGCTGTCGCGGACCGCGGGCGCTTTTCGACGTCTACACCAGAGGCAATACAAGACGGTGGTTCGTCAATCAAGGTCGGGGCATTTATTTCTGTGTTTAGCTCTGAGACAATGACCAAGAGATTCATTCTTTTTCGAGTAAGCAACCATGTGCATTGATTAATTAACACTGGAGCTCTTAGACTCAAGATTTGTTGGACGACTTGTTGTTGACCCTTTTCTAAAGAAGGCACGCATAGTCTCGGCCCCAAGATCCATCTTGGCACATTGGATGCCTCCGACATATCCCCGTCCGTTGAAGATTGTATGTTCTGTTCCAACAATTCAAGAGAGATAATTATCCTCCATGCTCGGCGAATTCCCAATTGGGACATCCATGGTATCCATGACCATCTCCATTGGGGGGTTTAATAAACCCCAGCTGCGGCTGTCATGGGTGCCATGAGTGTGCCCAGGTACGTAATCCTCATGGTGACGGCAGATGAACAGGCTTGCAGTGAATCTTCTTCCATGTCAACAAACTCCAGACCTCTCGCTATGGAAGGATTCTCGTTGGTGGAGCTATAGTTAAGCATAGCCGCCTGTTTTTCAGTCACCGACTGTTTCCAATGGATGCTTCGGACTCTAAACATCAGTGCTTGAACGGAAACGCAGGGTCTTGGCGGGCTAGAACTGGACCTGAGACTACAGCCACGATCCTACCAGGGCATCAACGGTCGAGAACGACACGACACGACACGACGACACCATCCATCCCACCAGGCAGCAGAGATTCCATCAAGCTAAGGAAAAGATTGTCCGGGTAGGATCTGTCAGGGTCAACAAGTCGAGTCCTTTTTGAGCCACACTCGTCTGCCGTAGGGCTTCTCCCGCGTCTAAATCTGGAAGGCCTGGCCTTGTCTTGGATCAACATCCCATCCCATCAATGCCGCCATCCACGTCCCATCTCCTCACTGCCAAGCCCTCGAGGATGCAGTGGACAAGGTAGTTGTCGGATACAAGCTCGTGCCCTATTATCCCTTGCCTTCCATTAAGGTAGCTAGCCCTGCTGGGCAACATCAGACGTCATGCCCTGTGTGGCTGCAGTCGCCCAAGTGTCTCGTGTCTCATCACAGGTATCCTATTCCATCCTCCTGCTGCACATGTACATGTATCTCATCTTGACCTAGACGCGAGCGGTAAAGCACGGCAACTTCCACCGACGGGACGAGACAGACCAGACTCCTCCTGGTAGTCCTGCCAAGACGACGCACCATCTCCACTCTGCGTGTCCAGCCCGTCGAATCCTCCCCCTCGTGGGTGGCCTGTAGGATCGAGGTCCAACGGGACGGCTTATTAACCCGTCCCCGTTCTTTGGCTCCATTTCATGCTTATTCGTGATACGGGGGTAAACAACGTCACTCACATCAAGGTATTGGCAGGATCTGTCTTTACGCAAGTCTGCCCGGAGATTACCGCAATCTCCATTCCTCCTACATGCCTACATACAGCTTCAGCCTTACGGCAATGAAGATCTTGGGATGACGGCACCAACCAACAAACCAACCAAACTAGATTAGATATGCCTCGCCGAAGCGGGACACACGGTCCGTCTTGGAAGCCGGGCCTTTCGATAGTTTGGGTGAACCCCTGACATGCCAGCCCTTCCCCCCCCCCCCTCCACTCCACGTGTGTTTTGGTCGATCACGGACGCCCTGGTCTGGGCCGTTGTGAGTTAGTTACTGTCGCCAGCGGCGTCTCTTTTTGATAATTCTTCTCTGACTTGCGCAAAATGTTTTCCTTCACAAACTAAACACGAGCGCGCCGCCCCATCCTTTTTTTCCAATTTTACCTGATCCTGGGAAACTGGGCCTCTGCCAAGTGCGACGATCCAAGAAAAGAACTGCGCCGGCCTCCTCACATAAGTTCCTCACGAAGGAGCCAACATCAGGCGATGACGGGTTTCAGTCTCGGGGGTCCCCAGTGAGAACCCCTTGCGAGAATCCCACCGACGGCCCAGCCCTACGTAGGTGGCTAACCCGGGCTCGTCCCTAGCTACAGCGACAGCGAAGACAACGAAGCCCTTCCGGAAGAGAGGGCCTGTCTTCCCGCGCCGCGCCGTCCACAATGAGCTTGTTGGAGCAGGTTCAGGCAGGGGTGGGCTTTATTAGTTTAGTGTAATATACGTATTGCGTAAAAACTTAACCGCGCTGGAATTGCCAAGGCCCTTGACGTCCCTGAGACTTGGCGGCTTTGCTGATCATGATAGTACGTAGATTACGGATACGTGTGTCGACTCCGCCAAGGTTCAGCCCTTTCGGCCATGCTCCAAACCATTCGGCTCCGAACGAATCGAGGCTAAGGATGGCGGCCGACAACGTTCGGTCCAGGCAGTAACAGACAGGGAATGCCACTTAAGCGAATGCGAATTGCCCTAAACTGCAAGTGGGTAAAGATGTGTTATATTAGTTCTCCCTTTTGGAGATGATGCCCTTGTCATGTAGTCTCAGGCGAAGCTGGCCTCACAAGTCATGTCAGGACCAACTCCTCTCAGTTCCACTTTGAGATCCGATATTCAAGGTGAACAACAGCTTCAGGGAGGACAGCTTCGTATAATTCAAACGCGCGTTCTCTAGGCAACTACATAACTTCAGTCATGAGACCTTGCTGCAGATAGGATGCAGAGCAAAGGAACTCGTGGTCCAAGAGCCGAGCTGTCATGTCCAATCTCCATATCAACTAGCAGGCATCATCCGCCTCAGCCATTCCCCAACAGCGAAATGAACGGGACGCATAGCCGGCTCAGCTGTCCCGTTCCGGAAGTACCGTCCGCCTGGCCTGTCCCCCGTCCCATCCATCCAGAAGCTGTCAGAGTTGGATTCTTCGTTCCCCGGCAGCTTGGTTCGGCAGTGACATGTCACGTCTGCCCTGAGTCCAAAGATAGAGGCGCCACGTGCCAGCTGAAACCGTCAGAACGTTGTCGTGACAGCATGCGTCCGTCATTGCGGGGGGTGATTGATGATCGGAGCTGCAGTAGGATACAGTCGTCCCGGGTTAATGGGACGATGTTTAATTGATCCGTTCACACGAGGTTGGGTGTGTTCCGGATCTCACCAGAAGGATCGTAGGAAGCGTGCCGTTCCCGTTATGCTTACGTGCTAAAATCCTTCATGTTAACTACCGGATGAGAGGGGAACCGAAAGTTCGGCGAACTTGTTGTGTAGGTATGCAGGGATGAATGAGATGATTATAGTTCCCATCCTTCGATGACTCCTAGTCTAAGACGCATGTCCTGGAAGTATTCGGGCCAGTAACTCGAAACAACACACAATACTACCAAAAAGTTCCACTAGCTAGCATACAGACGACAATGCCACTATATCAGGATACATATCACAAGTTTGCAATTTCGACAAGAGATACCCCGACACAAGAACGAAAGGCGAACAACGAGGGCGAAGAGCGAAGAGCGAGTCTATCGCCTACCCTAGAGTTAGAAACAGTACTTCTGGTCACGCCAAAAATGATAGAGACCAAAAGTATCTTTAAATCAATGTCCTGACCAACCAGAATGACGCTGGCCCACAAAAAAAGTTGTCCGGCATTGCCAATCGACGCATCTTCAACTCCATATCGAAACTGCGACGACGTGAATAGACGCCAATATTTCCACTCCAATATTCTCCAGAGGGACTGTCCGAGCCCAATTAGACTCACACAGACCATCGATACCCAGATTCGACTGATTTGCCCAACATGTCGCAAGATCAGACTCAAGCACAGCCCCCGCTGCCCCCGCGCAACGAATTCATCCACAACTCTGCTCTCGCCGGAGTCATCATCGCACCCCTCGCCATGCTTCTCCCGCCGCGAAAGATGGACTTTCGGTTCATGATCCTCGCCGGTGCCTTCTCTATCGCCTCGAATCAGCTCGCCTACGAGTATACTGGCTCATCAATCTACTCTCGGTTCGGCGACCGCATGGGCTCATTCGTCGGAACCGACCTACCCGAGGGCGCAAAGCGAACACAACAGCTCCTTCGGGAGCACCGCGAGCGAGAAGCGGCAGAGAAGCGCAAGATTGAACAGGCGCAAGAAGAGGAGAAGACGGGCGTGGCCAAGAAGCTCAATGATGTGTGGATGGGAGGCGAGGAGAAGGACTGGCGGGAGAAGCGGGCAGAGGAGCATCGACAGAAGTTCGAGGAGGGCAAGGGTATCGGTGATATCATCATGGAGCAGGTTGCTGATGTCTGGAGCGGCAACTGGGGGAAGGGCTCCAAGAAGCAGGATGGCCAGAGTGACGACACCTCGTCAACAGAGAAGAAGTGATGGCATGAAGATCCACGATTATGAAGAGGGACGGCATCAGGAGATGCCCTGTGTACAAAAGCCACCTGTACTATATCACGATAATGAAGTAAAAAATGGACGAGAAAGGCCGGATTTTGGAATACGCGACAATGAGAGATTTAGGAACATACCCAGAGAACCATTGACCATGTACGAAATACACAACTTGTACTATAGCACACCAACTTGGCATTTGATACATGTTCGTGGCTTATATACTGTCGTGGGGATTGAAAGAATATCTAGTTCAGTAAAGACTCGACAGCACCAATGTTTGGAGGGGATTCTAGCTTCCACCCTGGCCAGGGACTTAGGATGGTATAGGTTCTCACCTATGATTCTCCTCCCCTACCTGAAAAGTGCTGCCATATAAGCTTTTGATACCTAGTAAAAATAACCAGCTAAGGATAGGTTCATAATCTCCTACCTACCTATGTTATATGTCCGAGTTAGTGTACTCCTACCTACCCAAGGTCCGCTTCTGGTATCACCACTCACCCAATTGCTGAAGTGTGTGATTTTTAACACTGGAAGCCCCAGAAAACTCAACTCACCTCATCTCCTCATAGGACAGTATTGGCTATGCTGTAAGCTGCGGGAATACACACCAAACCGGCCGGTTTCGGACGTAGTAATGGAACTTGGGTACTGCCCGCTTATGAGTGAGGTGACTTACAGAGCACGCCAAGGGAGGGAGCCGCTGACAGACAGCGCAGCACAACACGTTCGACGCTCGAGAAGAATATCCCTTAGTTCGTCAATGATTATCCCTCACGATAATAAATGCCAAGGTCTGATCCAAGCCCAAAGGGCGGTTACAACGGCACCAAAGGGCAAAAATGTCCGTGAGGTTCCACCAAGGGGGGGCACATGGAATACGGGGCAGTATTCGTCACCAGATTGTGGCTGGCTTTGAGCGTCAGCTTTTCAACCTCAGCCACGCCAGACGCCTAATAGCCCCCATTTTGCAGAATGAATAGCCCTGCCGACCGAGAAAGAATCCAGCCCGAGCCTGATTCTGCTAGGCTGGTATGTGATGAGAAAATCAGCGCGAATAGAAGTCAAAATTTGAAGCTGTTGGTTAGCTCACCGCCAACATGAAACACGCTGGTCGTAAGAATGAGGAGGTGTGATGCAGCGTATTGTGCTGCCTGCATACGCACTCATACTCTGTGAGCAACTTTATCTATGGTATTTATTTGATACCCTTTGTCTATTCAACTCCCAAAGTAGTTGGAACGGTCGTGGCTGAAGGCAGTTTCTACCCATGACTCGAACCTTGATCACGATCAAAGCGCAAAGCGACTCAAGTAGAGCAGAGCAACGTGTAGGGCTCAAGTCACGGAACCCGAAGGCTGTTCACCATCGCCACGGGATGACCAAGACACAGCTGCTGTTCTAAATCAGGAACATGGTGCACTAGGGAAGTGTCATGAGAGGCTCAACACACCTGAGAATGCCCTACAGGCGACTACAGTCCCGGGCGATCGTCTTGGCTACAAGGGTTCCAGTGCAGCTGGACGGGTTCTGGACTCCATCCTGTCAGCACAGCCCCGGTACTGTACGTCACTGCACTGCGCCGTGAGTTGTTTCGTCATGGCACAAACAGCCCAGTTACCGTAGCTCTGCTTTGTCGGTGTTGATGTGTGTGTGCGTGTTGGGAATAAAGAAGGGCGGTTACCTAAGGTGTACCATACTTCATTGTTTATCCCTCTCGTTTCCCCTCTCCCTCTTTCTTACACCATCAACACACTCGTTTTTCTTGGACCATCTCTCGTTTGCGACCGCAAAACGTGCAACGGCTCCATCCATCCAAAACGTCCCTTGGCCCGCTATTCTAACGCTTGTCAGCGCCGATCCGTCGAATCAGAACCCCCAGACGGACCCTGAGCTGCCTTGGTTTGGGGGTCTGCGCCTCCACGCAATCCAGAAGAGCTCCACGACCCGACGTAGCGCGCTACGTGCCAGCGTACCCTTGGAAGAGCGCCTTCAATAGATCCAGCCACCGAGCATCGGAATTTTTTCCTTTTCATTCAACTTTTCCAGCATTCAACTTGCCAAACATTTCTGAGTATTTTTCGTATCTTCATCGACTTCATCGAAGCGCCGCGAGACGCCAAACTGCTTAGCGACGCCATATTGGCCCTGGTTCTGGTCCGACTCTGAAACCGCTTGTGGCAGCTGCCTCCTTTCTTTGCCGCGTAGCGGCTGACATCTCGACTTTGCAACATCCCCCGATCACTTCTTCGACATCATGGCCGCTCAGGAGTACTACAATCAAGGCGGCCGTCCACAGCCTCACTACGGCGCCGACTCGAGCTCATCACCTTACTACCAATCCCACGACACTCCTTCACCTGGTTCGACACCAGCACCGCCGTACCAGGCCGCGTACTCGGCGCCACCACCCGATACTTCAATTTACCCTGCCGAAACTGCAGGCCACGTCCCTACCTCGAAACCGGCCCCTTACTCACCCAGCGATATATCATACACACCGGCAGCCGCGTACGCTGCTCCTGGGCAAAGTTCGAGCTCACGTCCTCAAGGCCAAGGTCAACAAGAGCAGTCTCCATTTGACACCGTCTTTGACGACAACGCCTATCCGATGAACACAAACTCGAGACCTACGCCTTCCTCTAGCACAGGCGACATTGGTCAGCATGGTTTCTATCAGGATACGAGTTATCACGGCGGATCCGACCCGGCTCATGGCAATGGACATGCACAGGAGGCCATCCCGCTTCAAGATCGACCTGGAAAGGATGTTGATCCTGAGATGAACGACCACATCTATGATGCTCCTGGACGGAACAGAAAGACCAAGAAGGGCAAGGTTCGCCTGGGCGAGCTGGGCATGCTGGGCGCGAACAATAAGAGAATTCCTTGGGTCGTCTACATCTTTTCTGTGGTCCAGATTGCGGTCTTCATTGCCTGCATCGCCAGGAACGGTAGGTTCCCCATAACCTTGGACGCGTTGTGATTCTTGACTAACAGCTGCAGGTGTACTAACTGGATCTCCCATTGCAACCAAGCCCGATTTCAACATCTTCATCGGTCCCTCATATCCAGTCCTCATCAACATGGGTGCCCGATTTGCCCCTTGTATGCACAACGTCAAGGGCATCCAAGATCGAGATATGATCAAAACCTCGAGTGGCCTGCAAGATCCCGTCGTTTTCATGTGCCCGAACGCCACCAAGAATGACACTCTCTGCTCTCTCAAGACAGTTTGCGGCTTTGGTGGAACTGTCCCGAACCCCAAGTTTAACGGCGACATCGACCAGAGCCCGCAGCCAAACCAGTGGTTCCGATTCATCACCTCTATCTTCCTCCACGCTGGTGTGGTTCATATTCTCTTCAACCTCCTGGTACAGCTCACCATCGGAAAGGACATGGAGAGGGCTATTGGACCTGTTCGATTCTTACTGGTCTACATTAGCGCCGGAATCTTTGGCAATATCATGGGAGGAAACTACGCACCACCCGGCTATGCGTCTATGGGTGCTTCTGGTGCCATCTTTGGCATTATTGCTTTGACCCTTCTCGATCTTCTTTACTCTTGGAAGGATAGGAAGAGCCCGGTCAAGGATCTTCTCTTCATCTTCCTCGATATGGCGATCGCTTTTGTTTTGGGACTCTTGCCTGGCCTGGACAACTTTGCTCATATCGGCGGTTTCTTGATGGGCCTCTCCCTTGGTGTCTGTGTTCTTCATTCTCCCAACTCACTGCGAAGACGGATAGGTCAGGAGCTTTCCTACTCTGCGGTGTCACCCAGCACTGGCGAGGCGCCGCCCCCCTTCTTCAAGAACCCTATGGGTTTCTTTAAGGGACGAAAGCCCCTTTGGTGGGCTTGGTGGTTGATTCGGGCTGGATTTTTGGTCATGATCATCGTCGTTTTCATCGTTCTCCTCAACCGATTTTACACCAGCCACGAGGTTTGCAAGTGGTGCAAGCACATTAACTGTCTGGTAAGTTTTAGTTCTACCCGACTAAAGACTATTCATTTGCTAACTTTGTGCAGCCTGTCAAGGACTGGTGTGAATTGGGAACGTATGATGACCCGAAATAAGTTGTTAGAGCGCTGGATATGCACCATGACATTCTCAGCACCCATTCATTTCCTATTTGGACGCAGTTTATAGAAAGTTTTGGACAAAGGCGGGCTGGCTGAACTATCAACAAAGGAATGAATATCACGCATTGCACAGCATCGGCGTTGTCATTGCAGTTTACTTTTGAGGGAGCTGTCAGAATCTCAGACGAGACCAGCTCTCATTTTCGAGTTTGTTTTACGAAGTCATGATTCGTACAGTTCAGGGGACGCAACCAGTCACATTTGATCGGTGGTTTTCGGGGCGGTGTTTGGGGGTCGAGTTATCATCCCGTCGGCCGGCAGTGGGCAAGATGAAGGATCATGCACTTTCTCAGCCCGCTCGGGTGTCGACATGGATATGGGACATGGGTTGGGGATTTCATTACATGAGAATGCAGCTCTTGGCCCTCTCTGAGCTCAACAAACACGACGCAAAAGTCATGCGATACCCCGCAAGCTGTTGACTGTATGACTAAAGAGTCACTCTACATTAATATCTAGTTACTTGGCGGTAGTATAAATGGCGTTTCTTGCCTCCTATTTCGTGTCCTCTTGTCCGTGATTCTCTCATCTCCTCGGACTCCCTTTGAAGTGACCGAGTCAATATCATGTCTGTCTCTGTTATTTGATGCTCTACCCATCAACAAGTAAGTCTAGATCTCTTTGTTTTCACTGCTTCGTTATTTCATGATGAATCCTTTTTTATGCATGGCTTAGCTGAATGTCCCGAGAGGGATGACGGATGCTTCTAGAATGGATGTCTGAATGTCTTGTTTCTTTTATTCTTAATGATGAGAGCTCGATTTCAAGTTCTAGCTGTGGCACGATGGAGCTGACCCTTGTGTGCAGGTGTGTGATGAGGGCAAATGCGTGATGTTAGTCACATAAAGTGGCTTGCTGGGTTTATGTGGTAGGTAATGTGCGGTGAGGGGTTTAAGCCATGCCCTGAGTAGGTAGGTAAATTTTGAATAGTTTTGTAATTTTATCAAGAGTTTGAAGTCAAATGTTCATTTTCATCCCTTCTTTGTCGTCTCTTGGAAGTCTTGTCGTCCTGTTTGAGCTACCCCGGATTCTGATGGAGCCCCCAAGATTGATGCCTCACCAGGGGTCTCAGGCGAGATTCACGCCTCAGGCCTCAAGGGAAAAAACGCCAAGTCACGTGAAGTCCTCGACACGACCCAACACAGGTGGGGCAAGTCACGTCACGCCCTTTTGGTAGTCGCGTTGACGCGGTACGAGAGCTCGTAATCAATTAAAGTCGTGTCGTCGATTTCAAACCTAGAAACTGCATTGCCCCGTCCAACGCTCAAAAAGTCAACAAAAGACGAGGGGAACAAAAATCTCGGGAATCATCAATCACTCTCTACCATACCCGATTTTGATGAAGCCGTGAATACTGAATCTATTTCCCCTTTCTTTGACTTCCTTTTCTTCTTACTCTTGCTTTCCTTCTCCCCCCCCTTTGATACCATTCACCACCGTTGCCACCATGGCAAGCGCTGTCCTTCCCCAGAAGCGGGTGCTGGGTGAGACCCTCACTCGTCAGAACATCCCATCCTCTCCTTCATCGATCAAGAAGCGCAAGGTCGATGCCTTCCAGTCCTCCCCGGCCGCCGCCCGAGCCCCTAGCTCGCAGAACGACCCCCGATCAAAAATGAACTCCAGCCAGCCCAAGAGTGCATTCGAGTCTGAAGTTCTCGAGAAGTTGAGTCAGGACTTGTCAGATCGGAAAAAGAACAACACAGAAAAAGATCAGGCTTGGGAGAGACCGCCCGTCGTCGACTTTGAGCCCGACCGAGATAGCCTTTGCTTCCAGTCTATTGAGGCCGAAGAGGGGACATTGCACGGCGGAAGAACAACCGTCAAGCTCTTTGGCGTCAATGAAGCAGGAAACTCGGTAATGCTGCATGTCACCGATTTCAAGCACTACCTCTACGTTCCTGCCCCTGTCAATTTCCAACCGCAAGATTGCGCCGCCTTCAAGGCGTATCTGGAGACACAAGTGGCTCAGCACCAGCCGACCATCCATTCAGTCGCCTTTGCCATGAGAGAAAACATCTACGGATTCCAGGGAAACCAGTCCAAGCCATACCTCAAGGTCACGGTCACGGATCCCAAGTTCATCAACAAGGTTCGATCAACCATCCAGCATGGCAATGCCAACTGGAAGCGCATGTGGAAGAACGATGGCGAGATTCAGACATTCGACAACATCCAATATGTGCTGCGATTTATGGTTGACTGCAAGGTAAGCGGACACACAACTTTGGCGACAAACACATGCTGATAATTGAGCAGGTCCGAGGAATGTCTTGGGTAGAAGCCCCGGCAAAGACCTTCAAGCTCCTTCCCGAGAACCTCCGCCAATCCAACTGTCAGATCGAGGCCGAAGTGAGCTATCTCGATCTCATCGCCCACGAACCGGTCGGTGAATGGTCCAAGATGGCCCCTCTGCGAATCCTATCCTTCGATATCGAGTGTGCTGGCCGTAAGGGAATCTTCCCGGAAGCAAACCACGACCCGGTCATTCAGATCGCCAACATTGTGACAAAATACGGAGAGAAGAAGCCCTTTGTCCGGAATGTGTTTTGTCTCCAAGAGACGAGTTCCATTGTGGCAACTCAGATTCTCGAGTTCGAGAAAGAGGAGAAGATGCTCAGTGAATGGCAAAAGTTCCTGATCACCACGGACCCCGATATCATTACCGGCTACAATATTTCAAACTTCGATTTCCCCTATCTTTTAGATCGAGCAAGGCATCTCAAGGTCAGCGGATTCGAATACTGGACTCGAATTCCGAGCGTGGCATCCAGGGCCAAGGAAACCAACTTCTCGAGCAAGCAAATGGGCAACAGAGACACCAAAGCCACCAACACCAACGGTCGACTGCAGCTGGATATGTTGCAACTGATTCAGCGAGATCACCATCTCCGAAGTTACACTCTGAACTCGGTGTGCGCCAATTTCCTGGGCGAGCAGAAGGAGGATGTCCACCATACCATGATCACAGAGCTCTTCAACGGTACCCCCGAATCAAGACGGCGTCTGGCCCTGTACTGCTTGAAGGATGCCTATCTTCCACAAAGGTTGATGGACAAACTCTCGTGTCTGGAAAACTACACCGAAATGGCAAGAGTCACGGGTGTACCGTTCAACTTCTTGCTATCTCGCGGTCAGCAAATCAAGTTTATCAGTCAGCTCTTCCGAAAAGCTCTGGAGCAGAAGCTCGTCATTCCCAACCTCAAGTCTGAAGCGTCTGATGAGCAGTACGAAGGAGCCACAGTTATCGAGCCAACGAGAGGCTATTACGACGTTCCAATTGCTACTCTGGATTTCGCTTCTCTGTACCCCAGTATCATGCAAGCTCACAACCTTTGCTATACCACCCTGGTGAGCAAGAAGGCGATTGAAGCGTTTGGTCTCAAGAAGGACGAGGACTACATCGTCACGCCAAACGGCGACACCTTTGTGACTGTGAAGCAACGCAAGGGTCTGCTGGCGCAAATTCTTGAGGAATTGCTCGCTGCTCGAAAGCAAGCCAAGCGCGAATTGGCGGTTGAGAAGGATCCCTTCAAGAAGGCTGTGTTGAACGGTCGCCAGCTGGCTCTGAAGATTAGTGCAAACAGTGTGTACGGCTTGACAGGTGCGACAACAGGAAAGCTCCCTTGTCTGGAGATTGCCAGTAGCACAACGAGTTTTGGCCGAAAGATGATTGAGAAGACCAAGGAAGAGGTTGAAAACCGATACAACATCGCCAACGGTTACTCGCACGACGCTCAGGTTATTTACGGTGATACGGATTCGGTCATGATCAAGTTTGGCACCAAGGACCTGAAGGAAGCCATGAAGCTTGGTGAAGAAGCATCGAAGTACGTGTCGGACAAGTTCGTGAAGCCCATCAAGCTCGAGTTCGAGAAGGTGTACTTCCCATACCTGCTCATCAACAAGAAGCGTTATGCAGGTCTGTACTGGACGAAGCCGGAGAAGTACGACAAGATGGACACCAAGGGTATCGAGACGGTCCGACGTGACAACTGTCTGTTGGTGCAGACGGTGATTGAGAAGGTGCTGCGAATGATTTTGATCGACCAGGACGTCCAAGGCGCACAAGAGTAAGTTGTCACCCCTCCCCCTCCATCTCACCCTCCTCCGATCTAGGCTCCGAGATGGGTTAAGGTTATCATGGAGATATCAAACAGCGCAATGTAGCGCGGGGCGAAAGCGGGATGCTAACGGAGAGATAATCTAGGTATGTCAAGGAGACGATTGCGGATCTACTGCAAAATAAAGTCGACATGTCGAAATTGGTCATTACCAAAGCGCTCACAAAGGACGATTATGCAGCAAAACAGGCCCACGTCGAGCTGGCTCAGCGCATGAAGAAGCGCGACGCGGGCTCGGCCCCGGGACTCGGTGACCGAGTGGCCTACGTCATGGTCCGAGGCGCCGCCGGCGCCAAGAACTTCGAGAAATCGGAGGACCCCATCTACGTGCTGGAACACAATGTGCCGATAGATACGCGCTACTATCTGGACAACCAACTGGCCAAGCCACTGGGCCGTATCTTCGAGCCGATCCTCGGGGAGACTAAGGCACGCTCGCTTCTGACGGGAGACCATACACGCACCATCTCTGTTGCGGCTCCTACCGTCGGTGGTCTCATGAAGTTTGCAAAGAAGACGCAGACCTGCATGGGTTGCAAGAAACCTCTAACTGGCAAGGAGGAGGCTCAGGGAGCGGTGTGCGCTAACTGCGCGCCTCGCGTGGGAGAGCTCTACAAGAAGACGCTTGATCGAGTTTCGGACCTCGAGGTGCGTTTTGGGCGACTGTGGACCCAATGCCAGCGCTGCCAGGGCAGTATGCACTGCGAGGTTATCTGCAGCAGCAAAGATTGCCCTATCTTTTACATGCGCATGAAAGCCAAGAAGGACTTGGAGGATGCGGGCCGTGAACTCTCTCGCTTCGACGCCGACCAAGCAGCCATCTGGTAATGAGGCTTGTGAAGGAAGACGTGTTGGAGGAGAGAGTAATGGTGGTGAGATTGGCGACGGGGAGGGGGATCTCGCTCTCCTCGTCCGTGTCCGTGTCGAACTACCCCTTGTTTGATCTTTCTTTCTTTCTGTGGTATTACTATACGGATATCAGTAATTGTGGAGGTGGACAAAGTGACTGGCAGAGAGGAATCTGTCGACCCGGGCGGCAAGACGATGCCATGAGCCGGGATGTGAAATGAAAGAGAAAGCTGTTGGGACAGGTGTGGAGGATGGACGGACGGTCGGATGGTACTGTACGTGCCCGGGTACAAGCATAGTGATTAGGCACAAGGCGCAGGCATCGTGTTTTGATTTTGTTGTCGTTGAATGTACGTAAGGCGTTTCCGGGGACTCGGGGCAGGGGCGGGATTGGAGCTGGACCAGGGCCCGACGTCATTGCAGATATCACCACATCTTTTATTTTTATTTTTATATGTAGTATAGAGAATACAAGAGTGGCATTGCATTGTACGTTTGGACCTCGATGAAGGATTCTATGACAGACGCAATGGAGCATTGGAATATTACGAGGGACTACGAGTTTTGTCAAGAGTGGCGTAATCTTGGCACTATCTCGTCAAGTTGTTGCATGTTGTTGAAGCAACGGTGGAAACATTCATGATGCAGCTGTGGAAACATATCGTGAGCATTGGTGGAAGCATTCTGGAAGCGTACAAACGGGCCAGCAAGGGGCAACGCAGCGTAACGTCTGTGTGTCTTGGACGGTGAGAGGTGAGGAGGTGAAGACAGGAGAAAAGTGGCACGATGGCCGTGAAGTCGGGTGCTTTCCAAGGGCTGCCCAATGCCTGTCCCCTTGAAAGATCGCCGGTCGAGGCCTCTGGGGTGTCGATGCGGCGTCTCGAGTGGTCGGACACAGAGGGCTCGACGGTCTGAACTCGGGAGAGGAAACCCCGGCCGTGGGCAGACCGACGGTGAAGCGTGAGGTGGTATAAACGCAGAGCAAATGAGGCACCGTTTCGAGAGACGAGAATATCTCGGAAAACAGAGGAACAAGACGGAAAGAGTCGGAATCAGGGGTTTAGCCGGGATTATTTTCCAGAGCCCCAGGGTGCGCAAGGGCCTCAGGGACTGTCAAGGATAAAAGCCCAGGGGGGGTGTGTAAGATGGTGGACGAGATGCAGTGATGGGGGTTCGGGGATGGGATGCGAGACATCCGAAGGGTGGTCTGGGTAAAAGAGAAAGAGCGAGATCCATGGGCAAAACGGATTCATGATGGTGGTCGAATTGCGGAATCGGGGGATTGCCGATGCCCTGGTGGTCGGTTGTCGAGTCCGGGGTGTCGACTGACACCCGGAGGAGATCCGAGGGCTTTAGGCGAGAACAGCGAGATGCGCACATTCGAGGGTGGCACATCGATAATCACAGCTGAAATCGAATCGTTGGAGGGCGCTGAAAAAAAAAAGAGAGAATTAATGCGGCCGATTATCTACCGTAGCGTAGATTCTTTCCTATGTGGACTTCAATGTCCGGACGAGCGCTTCAACGGAGCTGCGAGAGCGGAAACGGTGACCAGTCGTGCTTTAGCCTCGGTCGAGAAACTAACCTCGTAGTGGGGGGAACGAGAGAGCCGCCTAAAGGTGGCATCGCCTCACGGTGCGGTGCACAACGCCCGAGAGGACGGAAGAAAGCGCCGGAGGTGAAACGTAGCGTGCGGACACCAATCGGACCGGGGAATAACGTTGACAATTGACAACTATTCATGACTGTTACGGCAACGAGTCACGGACAAGAGAGCGTCGCAAGCGTCAGGGTCAGACTCGGAGAGCAGGGTCTTGGTCTCTCCCCCGGATTCATTTTATCCTGGCACCCCGCTGAGGGGACAAAGAAGAGGAGACGAGAGGAGAGGCGAAAAAAGGCCGGTCACGGCGGCGGGTTGTGCCCAGGCCAGGCATGAATCGAAACGGACCAATCCGTTGTTCGGGAAGGCTTCGGTAGCATCTGGTGGCCTGCCTTGCTGTATCGAGTTTTGAGGTCTTTGATAGTCGTCTTTGCCGTTATAGGTCAGAGAGAGCGCCAAAGGCAGCTGTCATTGGTTGGCTGTTAAGGTTGATGGCAATTGATTCTTCAAACAAGATGGCAAGGCGGCCAATGAGCGGGCTCTGATAGTATCTGGTCTAAGGGTCTGGGGAGGAGTGCCCAGAATGCGCGTCGATGGGGCCACGGAGCTAGGACCGTGAGGCTTGGGATGCTTGAGTTGCCCGGGGTTTTCGCTGTCTGCGGGAAGATGGAGGCGGTCGCCGAGCTTGGCAGGCTAAGGTGAGGCATCGTAATACTAAAGACGTCGGTGGAATCTGGCCGAGGCCGGACATGATTCGATGTGCGGTATCCGTGCATCAGGGCACACATGGAGACCTCACTCGGTAGGTCCCAAAGAAGGCGGCTTTCCCCAGTGGCACGTCAGGGCCCGCCCAGCGACAGCAGTTACTGCAGGTTCGCATGGGAGCCGGGGGGACCAGGGTAGCAGTAGCAGATGCAGACGCAGACGGGATTCCCGCGTGCTGCGCGGCCTCTGATTCGGTGGCACTGATATTTTATTTCCTTTCTGGGTTGTTCAGTCAAAATTTGGGTTGAGAATTGGTAATGGATTGTTGATTTGAGGCTTGTCGGGTTTGATCCCCGGGACTCAGCCCCATCTGAGTCCTGCGTTCTTGTTCGGGTTTGATGGAGGCTGGCGTGTCTTCAGCGGCTGTTGTGGCGGGAGATGAGGTTGTGTGAGGTATATGCCTGTAAGCCCTCAACGGCGGGTAGACAGGTAGATGGTCGATGCACTTGGGGAGGACGACCGGGGGCATGCTGAGATTCACTCGCTACAGAGAGCCTCGAACGCGGGATGTCGTGATGATCTGGAGTAGTGTGGGGTGTTTGTTGGCTGAGAAGACAACGTCTCTTTCCCCAGAACAGAAGCAGCAAGAGCGTCAGCCCAGCTCATACGTGCGCCTGAGCCAGCTGAATCAAGTATATCAGTATCGATGATTGATGACGATGATTTCAATGACCCAAGAGGCGGCGATAAGATGTGCATACCCCCACCACGCGAGCAGAAGCGCGGCAGCGGCAAGCGTGGAGTGCACGCAAGGGTGGAGAAGGGGCTAGGAGCCAGTTGCCATCCGATGGACGGGGATCTTGATATTAGCTGGGATAATGAACGTTGGCTAATGAGAAACGGATCATGATGAATGAATGGCCAGAGCCTCGAGGAGGGCCAGATACTGTCTTGAGCGACAATGTTGGATGCTAGGATCATCGCTTTAGAAGGGATGGTCCGGATGAGAAGTGATACGACTCGGAGATGCGGCTACAGCTGCTGTGCTATGCTTACAGCATGCACCTTCCACTACCTACTTCTGCCTCCTCACATTGTACCTGCCTTCCATGTGAAGAAGAGATTGACAACGGAGCTGCAGGAGGGATGGAGCAACGTTTCCGACCGAGTTTCGGAGCAAGCAGGAGCGATGCATAATTGCGATGGCGGCGGCCGAGGAAGTAAAGATGAGCGCAAACGCAAAGTAAAGGTTGCCCAAAGTTTGGTGGGGTTTTCCACAACGTCCACCCCCAGACCCAGAGAGAGTTACACCCCCAACGATGAAGCCCTTCCTTGCTCCTTCCACCCAGCCGCTGGGTAAGGTAGCAAAGTAACTCATACCGAGACAGCCTAGCGTACCTGCCATGGATGGTGCATGGCTGCATGCCCCAAGTTAGGCACGACTTTTTTTTTTCTTCTACTGCAGCGTGGGCAGGGACCAGAAGAGGGCGCGGACTGCAGGCCCGAACCATGGCGCACTTGCCAATTCTCGCTCGCTGACCTGAAGCTTTCATGTCACCGCCAGCTGCAAAGTGGTCTGTTTGGTTCCCTTCACATCCCGTCCGCCTATCCATGCCATCTATGGCCTGGGCCGCAACCAGACGACGCCGACCGAGGACGTCAACCCAGGGAGTGGAGGAGAGCCGAGTACGGGGGAAGACCCCGGGAGGCGAAGGGGGGGGCGTGTCTCTGGGGTTTATCGGGAACAAGACAGAGCCCAGAGATTAGGGGTGCCACACAACGAGATGGGATACAGTAATGGCATTTTGTCTTGCGGAACGCATGTGTGGAGTGAGTGTTTTTCTGTCTCTGACTATCCTAACCTATCCAATGGATCCAGGGCTTGCCGTTGGGAGAGTAAGCTTCCTTGTCGCATGTCGTATGCCTCTCCAGAGGTTAATCGGATGCGGATGCGGCTTGGGGGCTTGCGGGTTGGGATGGAGCCCCATGGAGCCATCCATGATGGAAGAGAGGCTTGGAGATCTCTCCCCATCCGTTGTCCTCTCCAAGCATATAAACCTCGACTCCCATCCTCCTCCAGTCGAACCTTCTTACTCTCCATCTTCAGCTCCGGCATCAGACAGCTTCTTGGTTCTTTACTCGATCACCTCCCACATATCTGAACCTTCTATCACGACTTGACTTTAAAGCCGACCTCCTCCACCACTCATCCAACACTTCTTCACACAACACAAATGCAGCTGAACACCATGTCTCACCTTCCCTCCGAGCCCGAGTTCGAGCAGGCTTACCACGGTAAGCATTCCTAACACTATCCTATCAATCCATATCAATCCTAATCATCTATACAGAGCTTGCTTCGGCCCTTGAGGGTAGCTCCCTCTTCACCCAGCACCCCGAGTACCGCACCGCCCTCGCTGTCGCCGCCATCCCCGAGCGTGTCATCCAGTTCCGTGTTACCTGGAGCGACGACCAGGGCAACCTCCAGGTCAACCGTGGTTACCGTGTGCAGTACAACGGCGCTCTCGGCCCCTACAAGGGTGGTCTTCGATTCCACCCCTCGGTCAACCTGTCCATGTAAGTTTATCCTCACCAGACATTCTTTGCCACATAGTTTATTGACACTCCTTTCAGCCTCAAGTTCCTTGGTTTCGAGCAGACATTCAAGAATGCCCTGACTGGCCGTAAGTAACCCAACCTTTGCGCTTATCTAGGCAACCTGCAACGTTCCTGCATATACAGCGGGGCGATGGAGGCTTCCTAGATGGCGCCGAGCCAAAGACAAAGTTGCTAACAACTTCCTAGTTAACATGGGTGGTGGCAAGGGTGGTGCCGACTTCGACCCCAAGGGCAAGTCTGATGCTGAGATCCGACGATTCTGCCAGGCCTTCATGACCGAGCTCTCCAAGCACATTGGTGGCGAGACTGATGTTCCCGCTGGTGATATTGGTGTCGGTGGCCGAGAGATTGGCTACCTGTTCGGTGCCTACCGCAAGCTCCGCAACCGCTGGGAGGGTGTCCTCACCGGTAAGGGTCTTACCTGGGGTGGCTCCTTGATCCGTCCTGAGGCTACCGGCTACGGTCTCATCTACTACGTCAACCACATGCTCGAGCACGCCAAGCGTGGCAATTGGGAGGGCAAGCGCGTCGCCATCTCCGGTTCCGGTAACGTCGCCCAGTACGCCGCTCTCAAGGTCATCGAGCTCGGCGGCACTGTCGTCTCCCTTTCCGACTCTCGCGGTGCTCTCATCGCCAAGGAGGGTTCTTTCACTCCTGAGCAGATCTCTAACATTGCTGCTCTCAAGATCAAGCACCAGGCCCTGACTGCCTTCGAGCACGACGGCAAGTTCACCTGGATTGAGGGTGCCCGCCCTTGGGTCCACGTTGGCAAGGTCGACATTGCCCTTCCTTGCGCCACCCAGAACGAGGTCAGCCCCGAGGAGGCTCAGGCTCTGGTTGAGGCCGGTGCTTTCATCGTTGCTGAGGGTTCCAACATGGGCTGCACTGCTGCTGCCATCGACGTCTTCGAGGCCCACCGCAAGGCCAACGGCGCCCAGGCTATCTGGTACGCTCCCGGCAAGGCCTCCAACTGTGGTGGTGTCGCCGTCTCCGGTCTTGAGATGGCCCAGAACAGCCAGCGCATCCAGTGGACTTCTGAGCAGGTCGACGAGCGCCTCAAGCTCATCATGAAGGACGCCTTCTTCGCCGGTCTCGAGACCGCCCAGAAGTACGTCGAGGCCAAGGAGGGCGAGCTCCCCAGCTTGATCGCTGGTAGCAACATTGCCGGCTTCATCAAGGTCGCTGAGGCCATGCACGACCAGGGTGACTGGTTCTAAGTGCAAGGCTTAAAAGAAATCGGAGACGAGAGCGAGAGTCACTGAGAGAGAGGAACCATCCATCACACGACATTCCTTGAGACCAAACAGAAAGACCAACATACCCGAGCCGGCCTCACCAAAGGTTTTCTGGACCTCTCATCAACTCCTCTCGAACCCTGTTTTTGACTTTTTTGATCTGCACGGAACGGAAGGGTACGCCTAGCTTCTGTAGGTTTCTTATTCTTGGGAACTGTCTCGGGCATGCATTTGCGTAGGGCGTTGGCGGGGTTTCAAGAAGGGAATCCCTTGTTTTTACTTGGTCTGGTTTTGATAGACATGATTTTGGGTCTGTTACAATTCGCTTATTCCCCCTTTTTAGCCCATGATAGTACGAAGAATGAAAGACGTACGATTTTTCTTAAAGATTGATTGCATTGAATTGTGAATGATACCTTTGACATGCTTCATAGTTGCCTATCTAGGTAACCTAAAACTTAGTCTAAAGTAAACCCTAAGGATAGTCCAGGT
Source organism: Fusarium ambrosium (assembly GCA_003947045.1). Lineage (NCBI taxonomy): Eukaryota > Fungi > Ascomycota > Sordariomycetes > Hypocreales > Nectriaceae > Fusarium > Fusarium ambrosium. Next base: position 59,592 of record NIZV01000186.1, read on the forward strand.
TAAATCTAAGCTTGTTTAGACTTCATCAACACCATATCGAAAAAGCATCCTTTGTTGATGTTGAGATCTCTGGTCGATGCGCGTTATGACCAAATCTAGAGATTATCTCTTGGGGTTAGGTTGGGTTGGGGAACCAGCATGTTTGTTGGTTGGATCTCAAATATCGTGTCGCATGCCTTGGGTCCCTTGTAGCTCACAAGGTGTGAATGCAACAAAAACACTCAGCCGCAGAGGCTCCATCCCATCTGCCAGGGCGGCATCTCGGTGAAGGAGGGGGGGCGCACGTCAGCAATTCTAACACCACCATCTCGTGATATCTACCGTGTCTTCCGGAAGGCCGGGGTATGGTGTGAGGTGAGACGCTCACCAATCCTTGACCGAGAAGGGTGGTGTGTTTTTTTTTCTCAGCCTTGCCCGGAACTTTTTGACCTTTCTCCTCGGTGAAGTGAACGATTTCACCGTGAATGTATGGATTGTACGTAATATCTCGGCCTGGTGTTGATGATGTTGGGAAGGGTTGTGTTGAAGGTGTATTACGGCGTTGGGGGTGCTTCCAATGGATGTCTAGATGCCCAATAAAGGGGGTAGAAAATCATGAGGTTTTTTAAATGTTCTAGATTGGCCAACCAACAGGGAAAAAAAACTCGCTTGGCGTAATAATGAGTGCATTTACAAATGTTGAGAGTCTGATGTTGACAAAACATGAGATGAGATGGATGGCATATATTAAAGAGTCTTGGCTAGAAGCGGTTACAAGTGGCATGGAAATTTCACATGCAAAAGCTTTTCCATCCTTTGTTTTTCTTTTCCCCCAACCCATCCACACACCCCCAAAAGCCCTTGCTTCTCATCCCCCCTAGTAAAACGGGCATGTCGTCAGTTTCGGTGGGTTTCGTGGTTCCCTAATTTTTCGGCTTCCTTCAGGGGGTCAGGGGGTAACCCCGCATTATTATTTTTTTAGGGATGAAAGGTCCCACTTTTATGGAAACAGCGCCGACTCTTTCTTCTTTTGGTATCCCCGGGCCGTGGTTGTGGACGGAGCTATCAACGGACCGTGGGAACCTCGGCTTATGATGGGCATCGAATCGCGGGGGGATGACTTTAGTTGTTGAAGACGAAACAGCGTTGGTTGAGATTTAAAACATGTAATCATTCTATGAACTTTAATGTTGGGTGTTGATTGATTTGCATTACCTATCAACCTTCAACATGGCTGGCCTTACTCCTCTACACGACATCAAGGTCCTAGAGTTTGCCGGCCTCGCCCCAGGTAAGCTCACCAAAGCCATCAATTCGATTCATCAACTAACATCATCAAGGCCCCTTTGCCGGAATGCTCCTCGCAGACGCCGGCGCCTCAGTCCTCCGCATCGACCGAGCCCAAGGAACATCCGCCCGCGCCGTCCCAACAGAAGACATGCTCGCCCGCCACAAAACCTCCATAACCGTAGATCTCAAGTCTCCTCGCGGCGTCGCCCTCGTTAAGCGACTCGCCTCACGAGCAGACGTCATCATTGACCCTTTCCGTCCAGGTATTCTTGAGAAGCTTGGTCTTGGACCTGATGTGCTCTGTGCCTTGAATCCGAGACTCATCTATGGTCGTATGACGGGTTTTCGTCGGGATGGAAAGTATGCTCTCATGGCTGGTCACGATATCAATTATCTTGCCGTCTCGGGCGTTTTGGGCATGTTGGGTCGAGAAGGGGAGAAGCCGCATCCGCCGTGGAACATTCTAGCCGACTTTGCCGGTGGCGGCGCGGTGCTATTTCAGGGAGTATTGATGGCCATTATCGCAAGGCATTATTCGGGACGTGGTCAGGTTGTCGAGGCAAACATGGTCGACGGAAGCGCTTATCTGGCAACGTTTCCGAGGATGGCGCTCAAGACACCACTGGGAGATCGAGGTCGCGGGAGAAACCTCCTCGACGGAGGTTGTCCCTGGTACGATACGTATGAAACTTCAGACGGCAAGTACATGTCTGTTGGAGCTTTGGAACCGCAGTTCTTTGCGGCTCTCATTAAGGGGTTGGATCTCGAGGGTCGAGGGTGGGAGTCGAAGCGAGACGACAGGAGTCTCTGGCCCGAACTCGAAAGACTGATGAAGGAAAAGTTTAAGAGCAAGAACGCGCGGAGTGGGAGGCTATATTTGACGGCACAGATGCATGTTGCACGCCTGTGTTGGAGTATAGCGAACTAGAGGCGGACACCAAGCGAGAGGGGGACCAGCGGCCGACAGTGACGCTACGAGAGACGCCTTGTCTTGCCGTGAAAGAAGGAGTTGGGCATATAGATGCGGCCAAGTTTGGGCAGGGCCCAGGGGTTCCAGGGGAAGGGTATGCACCAAAGTTCGTCACCCCGGGAGAGGGAGGTGAGGATACTCTAAGAGGATGGATGGGATGGGAGAGTGGGAGGGAGTATGAACTACATGAGGGAGGATTGGTGCTCAAGGAGACATCAAAACTATGATGATTCTTGTTAATGACAGATGAACGATGAACGAACAAACAGCATATAGGGGAAATGATTATATATTCTACCTACATCTCGTCACTCTGCTGACGAGTCATCAGGCATAGTAATAACATTAGCAGCTAAGAGGCCAAGACAAAACCGTCGCACTCCGGCCAACGCAAATCCCCCATGGACTCCTGCTCCTGCTCCTTAATCTTGATAACCCTCACAGCAACAGCAGCCAATCTCGCCTCCAAAACCCCATCTGCCGTGTTGTTGCATACATGGTCCAGGAAGCCATGCACCCCAATATAAGTCATTAAGCAGTCTACTCTAGGTCTCCTTCTGAAATATCGTGGTATCGAAAAATAAAAGTGATGCTCGGGACGTCGTGAAAAAGGGGGGGAGAGGGTTGGGTAGGGTTTAGAGAACGACTGCTGTGCGGTGATCCCCTTGGAGCGTGCGGTTTATGGAGGAGGGTGTGATGTGTGCGTTGAGGGATACAGTCTGAGGGTGACGCCGGATCGAGAAGCGAATAGGTGAGTAACCTCGTTCATGAGTGGTGGCATTACTGGACTTGGCTGACGATCTCGCTGGCCTTGGCAAGAGACTCGACCATCTGCTGGCACTCTTTCCTTCTCCGGATGGTGAAGTCGCTCTCCTTCAGGAGCTCATCCAGTGTATCAGTTCGGTACATGTTCTCCAGCAGCTCCCGTTGCATCTCATCCTTGGTGAATCTATGAACATCGTTAGATCATGTATGAGACAGTTACAGTTGCTGAGTTACTTACTGGACAAGGTTAAGCATAATGGCCTTGGGAACCATGTCAATCATGGTCCGCTTGACAATGTTGTAGTAAGACGAAATCAGCAGCTCTGTCAACAAATTAGTAACTATATCCATACAGAAGTGAGCTTGTCTCATCACGTACTGATAACCTCAACCTCAATGTTCTCCCGCTCCGACAGGGTGCCAGAAGCCTTGAGGGTAGGTGGAGGAGCCTCCATGGCGGCGGCCTTCTTCTTGTTCTTGGCTGCAAAGAAACTGCCAAAGAAGCCAGAATTGCCAGATGACTCAGGCTCGGGAACTGTTGGGCTGGCGGCACGAGGAGTAGAAGCAAGGGGCTTGCCAGTCTTGGGGTCAACCTGGATAGGCTTGGCAGGGTTGTATCGCTCGTTAACCATGGCCATTGCCTAGAAATTTGAGTCAGTGACATTCTCAGATAGTCTTGAGTCAAGAATCAACTTACGCGGTGGCCGTTCAAGAAGTCAGGGTGACCAGTGTTGATGTAAACCGACTCCATCGAGACGAGATCTCGGACCAGCTTGTTGGTGGGCTCCATAGCCTTCTTGAAGAAGGCGATGACAACACCGTGCATCTTCTCCTTGAGCGAAGGGTATCGGCGGTACAGCTGCTTAGCGAGAAGTTGCGACAGGATGCGCACCAGCTCGTCATAGACGAGCGAGACACACTTCAAGCTGGGGTCCTCCAGGCGCTTGATCTGCTGCTTCACAATCAACTCAAAAGCAGTAGTGCCAACGAAGAGCGCCGGAGAAGAACCGGAAGAGTTGTACAGAATGGTTCGGATATCGACATCCTTGACAACATCAAAGGGGTCGATGGCCTTGACACCGTTGGAGTAGAGCTCGTGGAAGACGAAGCTGATACGAGCACCACCAGAAAGCTCGGTGCTGGACAGCTCAGTGTTGTTACCATCCAGAACTGTTCGCCACTCGTTGGTAAACTCGGTGATGATGTTGAGAACGATGTTGGAGGTGTTGCCAAGCATCGAAGGGCCAAGACTCTCAAGCTCAGCCGTGTACTTCTGCAGAGAGCTGGTGATACGGGCCTTGATGTCGGGCAGCGTCTGCTTGATGTGCATCATCAGGATGAGGTTCAGCTTGCGGGCCAGGTAAGGAGTTCCGCAGTATGAGCTCTTGTTACGATAGGCCTTGTGGTTCTCAAAGAAGTTCTTCTCGGCCTCCAGCGCCTGGTTAATGGCCTTCTTGTTGTCAATATCGCGCTGGCCTCGGTTGACCACGGGGACGTAGCCTAGCCGAAGAGGAATGACACGGTTCGACAGAATGTCAATAACGTCGGTTCCCTCGTCCATCAGATCGACCTTGGTGAGGACACCAATGGTCCGTTGACCCTCGGGGTCGACCTCTCGCGCAAGCTTCAGACCGTCGGAATTGGCCAAATCTTGATTGGCAGCGGTAACAGCAAGGATGATGGCGTTCGACTTTCCAATGTGCTTGAGCACCATCTCTCGGATCTGTCGCTCGATATCGCGGGGCTGGTCGCCAACAGGCACCTTGGTCAAACCAGGCAAATCGACCAATGTCAAGGTGAGGACATTGGGAGAGTAGATTCGCAGGTTGATGGGAGCTGGAGAGATGCCGGCATTCCGTCCAACCTTGGCCTCTGTTTCCCGGTTGATCTCGTCTCGAATCTTAGTGAAGTCGTAGAACTTTTGACCGGGGACGTGGAGGAACTCTCCCCACTCGTCGGCATTCGCTGCCTTATCGTTGGATGTGTCGATTTCATCGGCCTTGACGCCGTTGGATTGCGCAGGGCGGTTGATGAGCTGAAGGACGAGAGGTCGTCGAGTCACGATACCGGAACCTCGGGGCAAGCTAGAGTAGCTGTCAGTCTCCAAGCACCTCGCAGCACAGCATGGCAGAGGCGGTATGAGGCAACTCACAAGTCTCGACCGACGATGTTCTCCAGTACTGAACTCTTTCCACTTGACTGACTGCCCACGACGGCGATCTGGGGCAAGTCGATGGGGTTGTTGACGCCAACAGTCGCAAATACATCTTGAAGCTTGTTGACGAGCCTAAAGGTGCGAGGTTAGAGGCAATCCACCATCACCGAGGGGTTAGCGTAGCGGGGGGGACTCACTGGATCAGAGCGGGATCTGAGATGCCGCCCGGCGTAGAGAGGTTGCCGCTCATGGTGTGTACTGTTGTTTTTGACTCCTATATGCGTGGGATATGTGCAGGATCAAGTCGGATCGACGGACACGGAGACGGTGACGGAGGGTGGAGGGGAGCACGTAGGTAGTAGTGGTTGACTTTCGGTAAGCGGTCGGGGTGGAGGGCTCCTGGAGCGTTGCGCAAACTCGACTATAGGGGAATCGGTGTGGTCTCGGCGATTCCAAGGCTGGCTCAGGTGGAGCAGCCTGCGATGAACTGGATAGAAATCTGTCTTTGGCGGGCAAAGGCCGTGAAATATGGAAAATGCGTGGTGATGCTGGAATAAGGAGGGACCAAGAAGACGACACCGAATTCACGAGCCTAAGCCCAAGGGCCCTAAGGTTGCGCCGCCGCCGCTGCCCTGGCTGGGCTGGCATCATTACGTCCCCTTCGAGCCACAGAGTGGCGCAGCAGCCTTGCCCAATCGATCGTTCCTGCCTGGCGACTAGCAGGGGTCTAGCTTTTTTCCCTTGACAAGCGTGGCAGGCACGTGACATCTCGTTGGCACCAGCTTCATCGAGTTGTGGCTTGAATCAGAAGGGTTTGGAGGGGAATAATTCTGCAGCCTGGGCTGTAAACGTCACCGCGTGATGCGTTCCTGAAAGAATAAAATGGTTGCCTCCGGTCCAGGTGCCACAGAGACGACGTCAATGACGAAATCTTGCGAGACATTTCGTTGTTTTGTCTTGCTGGAGGCCTCGACACGTTGAGGCGGGAACCACTTTCATGGCGAGTCATTAGAGGCCAGAGTATTAATCTCGCTCATAAGTGGCACTGATAAGAGAGAAATAACCGAGCACAAACATGGCAGCAGTAACAATATCTCTTTATCTAATACGACATTCTCATTTTCATGAAGCATTAACTACGAGAATTACCAGAAGTGCTAAAGTGTATGAATCTATAAGCGAAATCAGAGACATGGCAATGCTCTCACCGCCGAAAGTCAAAGACCTTGGCATGACCCATATTGGAAGCCAATCAGCAATATGACAGCCAAGTGAGCTATCAAACTAGCCGTTCAGGGGTCAGGCTGTTATCCTTATCAATAATTAGGGCGAACACAGGTTCATGGCGTTGAGGGGGGAAGCATCATGCGCGAGAGAGTTGGTGGGTCACAAGGGACATGCCCAACTTCATGGACCGAATAAGAGGAGGCACAACTTGAGCCTAGGCAAACATATGTCATCGCTCTCCGAGTACGAGACTTCTCCAGAGGAACTACAGGTGAAGTGTTTGCGGCGAAAAAAGAAGATCACTTGTTTCGGGCTTGGCCTACCAAGTCCCCTCCAGAACAGAACTCATCCCAAGTTCAAACTCCCCTGTTCTCAGAAACCCATACTGGCCTTCCTGCAGCCCCTGCTAAAATTATATTTCTCGCAGCCCTTAAATACCGATTCGGAGGTTCTCACCATCGGATCCGAGGCAGCTCGCTTCATCACTACTCACCAGGGTCCCATATTGTCCGATATAGAGAGCAAGGCCAAGACTCAACAAAGCCACGTAGCATCTAAGCTCTTCCAGACCTTTTTCCCCTTCTGTCTTATTCGCTTTCTTAGGCAATGGGTGTCTGTCGAAGTTGACATTCTCAGTCCAGTCTTCATTCTCCTCCAGTAGACTCTCGTCGGTCGATTCTCCACGGGGTGGTCCATCGTGCAGGAGTTCTAAGCACAGCCTTCTTCCACCCAAAGGACACAGTGCCTTGAAATGTATAGATTTCAAAGCCACATGGTCGTGTAACATATACCTCGGTGGTTGATCGGGAATGTGCAATTCAGGTTGGTACCTAGTTGGTAGTGACCCTTACATCTCTCCCAATGCGCACCCTTTTTATATGGACCTCTAGGATTACTGGCCAACTTTGGTACAAGTCCGTTTTCCATGATGCAAGGCATTTGTATACTGTGAAACCGCCAACTAAGGCACAGAGCTTTTCATGGGGCTTCCCAGCCGCCAAGGGGGACACGACATTGCTCAGGTCAACGCCCATGTGCCTCTTCCGGGTGTGTTTTGCTACCAGATGTCCGATCTTTGCCCGAAATCGCACCTATTAGTCAGGGATTGGTTGTATCGGAAGCATCATATTTATGAGGATGACTACTGAGTGAGGTTGTGTAAGTTTATCTTAGTGAAAAGTCGTCTCTAACAGTGCAAGCAGGGTAGACGGTGTTTTCATGACAAGGCAACACATATGATCCCAACCCCGCAACAGTTATTGGGACTTTGTCATGACCGGCATATATCAAATTGACGGGGCCCTAGATTCAGTACTTACACTTGCCTCAAACCAAAATCCTAGTCACGGGTGGGATAAGGATGGGGAAGCCATAGTGGGAGGCCAAAACTTGCTGGTTGTTGGCTGGAGGTCTACACTTTGGTGCTGGAGGTCGTTATGAGGACTCACATAAATCCTACGGCCAAACTTCTTTTCTCTTCTTTTCCATGTATATGAATACTTGTGAGCGGGTTGAGATATGACAGAGACTATTGTCATAGTCAGCGAGCAGGTCTGAGGTCATCGATGTAAGACCAGATTTGGTTGAGTCACTGACATCGCACCTTCCCTGGCTGGCAAAATATGCCGCTCAGTTGCCAGGGTCTAAACTTAAACATAGCACCGGATTAAAGGGAATCATCTTCTGGCCCTGTATGTTGATATGGGTTGAATTGTCCGGATTGGTCTCAAGTGGATGACGAAATGCGCTGCCACGCTATGCCTCGGATCTGATAACACCCAACAAATGATTTGGGCAAGGATGCAACATTGCACATGGCACAGACTGAACATACATTTTCAGACATATTTTTGCCCAGAAAACAAACGCATCAGTACATAGGAGTAAAGACATAAAAGTTTTTACTTGAAGGATATTCATCAGGATAGGTGAGGAACCTCTAAAAAGCAGGGCCCATTGACTTTGATGCTGAACTCCAGGGTAGGCGGCTGGCCAGTAGAGGACCATTCATCACAGGTTGGATTGTAGCAAGTTTACCCGAGGCATTAAACCGATCCATGCCAAACGTTGGCTCAAGATAATCACCCTCGGCAGGCATCCACAGCTCATACCTGCATAATACCCAATCCAGAGTTGCTGCGTTGGACAATACTCTCGTCGTGTGACGATTAGAGTAGGTGGCCCCCCCAAATAGGTAGCCCTGGAACCCCCAAGACGCTACTGGATCGTCACTGTCGGCCCCCAGAAACGCCCTAGCAAGCGCCTGTTAGCGACAAGCCTCCTCTAATGAGGTGACCTCACGACACCTCAGGCCCCAGAAGGCGCACCTCATCGTCCACCTATGCAACCCCATCCATGGAAGCTGCACGGACTGGACAACCTCGCCCCGACAACCACCTGGCATCATACCTACCTTAGCTGTGAACTCTCAGCTCACTCTTCAACTCTGCAAGAAGCGCTTCTTGTTACTCTCGCCTTTATTTTGTTCCTCGGACGACCCCGTACTGTATTCCCCACACGCCTCATCCGTCACATGCGGCCGGATCCCTCCCTCAGCTTGAGCGCCGCCACCTCCACCTCCCGCTTCCATCTGCTATCACGACTTCACACATCATCGTTCGCAGCTGGTCCCGAGCCGGTTTTACGCCTCTGCAACCCTCCAACTCGGATGCCGCATTCTTCTGGCCAACGGCCAGCTTCTCGTTAACCCCAGCTTTTCTTACCGCGGTCTCCTGCCGCGGAGAGGCCGTCCTGGACTCCTCCGGCGAGTCCTCACGCCCCAGTCTCCCCGATCACACCTCCGACCACCCACACACGCCGCAACTCCCCTCGATCTCTTCCAGCACTGATATCTCTGCCCAAATCCCCGCCGTTACAACAGATTATAGCTTCAACGCCCTCCAAGGCGACAATACACACCACCCGAATCGATCCCCAACCGGCATTGCGAATATAGGTTCTTCCGCTGCTGGCCTTGACAGGCTCTCGAGTCCCGTGCCGCCTCAGATCCTCGGACGACGCCCACGATCGCCGTCTTTCGACCCCCTTTTAGACCTCCAGACAGACTCTTGTCTCGAGTCTGAGGGTGTTTACGACGCTATTGCCGAGCCCCCTTCTAAACGAAGACGAGGCAACGACAGGATGGGCGCGAGTGATACACTTGATCCACACAATGGCGCTTCCCTAGGATTCTCCAACGGCTCGACTGCTCCGCAGTCGGCTTCTACAGGAGTGACTAATGGCCACAAGGCGGCTCTGAACGGTTCGGCCAGAGACAAGAACAATGCTGCTGGCAGACCCCAAACATACTTTGGTCATGACCGCCAAGAAGTAACCCGGCTGTTGATACAGGCGTTATCTGACATGGGATACCAAGCTGCCGCAGATAATGTGAGCCATGAGAGTGGCTATGAGCTCGAGAGTCCCACTGTGGCCGGCTTTAGATCTGCCGTGCTCAGTGGCTCATGGCCCGTAGCAGAGGAGTTGCTTACCAGCGCTTCGTACGAAGCAGACGGACAAGGGAATGGGCTCGTTTTGGCAGCCGGTGCTGAACGCAACGCTATGAGGTTCTGGCTAAGGCAACAGAAGTTCCTGGAGCTGTTGGAGCAGAAGGACACCAGCCGGGCTCTCACAGTGCTTCGAGGAGAGTTGACTCCGCTATCACACGACACCGCAAAGCTCCATTTCCTGTCAAGCTTGCTCATGTGCCGTTCGGTTGAGGACCTCATGGTAAGAGCAGAGTGGGATGGGGTTGGTGGCGAGTCTCGAAAGCGATTATTATCGCAGCTTTCCAGTGAGTTGCCTTTCCTACGCATTATTAAACTTTGGCTGACATGTGTAGAATGTATATCGCCTTCGGTCATGTTACCCGAGAATCGCCTTGCAGTTCTTCTTGAACAAGTCAAGCAGAGTCAAATCGATACCTGTCTGTATCATACCGAGGCGTTGTCACCATCACTATACTCGGATCACCTCTGTGATAAACGAAATTTCCCCACAGAAGTGGCAGTGGAGGTGTCTGATCTCGACGGAGAGATCTGGCAGGTCCAGTTCTCCCATGACGGAACCAGAATGGCTGCTTGTGGCAGCAGTGACTACGTTATGATTTGGAGCGCCAAGACATTCGACGTGCTCAACGTCCTTCGTGGTCACGAGGGTGGTGTTGGAAACATCTCATTCAGCCCGGACGACTCCATGATTGTGTGTTGCTGCAGGGATGGTTATGCTCGGTTATGGAACACCCATGTGAGTAGCTGGAAGACCTTAAGGATCTTTGTTCGCACGGGATGCTGACAGTTGATTTTCTAGACTGGCACTCTCATCAAGAAGTTCAGTCGATTTGAGGAACCCGTCAGTGGCTGTGTCTGGGACCGGAATAACCAGTCGTTCGTTCTCGGAACGCTCGACCCCAATTACAGCCTGCGGACCGTGAATGTGCATGATGACGAAGTGTATGACTGGGGGAAGAAACATCGTGTCCAGGACATATGCGGATCTCCCGATGGCCGCTGGCTTGTCGCCGTGGATCATCTGCAGACAATTCACGTATACAACGCCCTGACGCGAGAGCTCGAGTTTGACATGGAGCTCAAGGCACTTCTTACGTCGGTTAGTATCAGCGAGGATTCACGGCACCTGCTTGTCAACAAGAGCGATGGAGAGGCGCAACTCATCGACCTCTTCACAAGGAACTCGGTGCAAAAGTTCTTTGGCCACACCGGAGGCCAATTCCTGATTCGAAGTTCCTTTGGCGGACCGAATGAGAGCTTTGTCCTGAGCGGAAGCGAGGACGGCAACATCCTGATATGGCACAAGAACACGGGCGCTCCGGTTGAACGGCTACCCGGCCACCACCCTCGATGTAATGCCGTGACTTGGAACCCGACGGATCCGTTTGTGTTGGCGTCTTGTGGAGACGACGGTCGACTCAAGATGTGAGTGATATCATCCACCGTCAAGTTGCTCATTGGATATTTGGCTAACAGTGATATGATGTAGTTGGTCAAATAAGACACGCAGTATGGAGCTGCGGTCTCGGTTCAAACGGGATTCAAACGGCTGGAGAGACAACGAAGGAGATGAGTAGGACTTGGGACTCCTCTTTTTGGAGACTTCGTGTGGAAATGGGGAGTAGCCATGGCTGATCGACTTGACTTAACGGTTCGGCACTTGAAGTCGGCATGGCATGGTAACTTGGTGTTTGAGTATGTTATTAGAAGGACGAATGGGTACATGGGGTGCTATGGGTCGGGGGCGCCGTTTTCGTGCCGACAACGCTGACATCTATTCATCACTCGGGAGAATCAGGGGTTTCTTGTTTCTTGGTTGTTGTTGTTTATGGCGTTGGAGCGATGGGTTGGTTCATGAGACGGGGTTGGCTTTGATCCAGCGTCTCTTTGTCTATGGTAGACTGGCTAGTGCAGAAATCCCACTTTGTTACGTACAGTAGCTCAGAAGCCGAGCTGACGTCGGTTACGTCGAGTGCGGTTCTATCTCTGGTGAAGTGTGGATGGTCGATGCTGCAAGTCTGGCGTGATTGTGGTGGGCGGCTAAAGTCAAGCCCTGTGTTCTCAGCTGAAAGTGACATTCTCCGTACTGCCGAATATAGCAGGCCACAGCTCACAATGGCTGGTTTGAAAGACGTGTCAGAAGAGCAAGACTTGGGTGCTGCATAATTGCGGCCAGTTGTTGTTGAGGCAACCAACGTGATGGTGTGGTGCGGTGGTTGGTGGTGGTGTAGTCTACGGAGTAGGTATGGGCCGCAGAAAAGGCTATGCCGGCAAACCTTGACGGTTCCAAGCGAAGGCACAGCAGACAGATAGTCTAGGACAAGGCCCGGATGCGAGAAAAGAGACAAGACGAAGTGGAGTGACAGGCCTTTATTGACCCGGCATATTGGATGATGTCTAACAGACACAGCTTGGCGGTTGGCCCACGCGATTGCACACAGCCCATGGTGGTGCGTGTAATGTATCGAGATGCGCTCTGTGTATGATATTGCCCTAAACCATTGGCAATGGTCTTGCTCAACCAGACCAAGTCGGTGTGACCCCGGCCGGAGTTCGATCGCATCCTGGACACCGAGGCCGGCCTCACTCAGATCGAGACAAACATGCTAGGGTTGCCTGGGATCGAGGGAGGTGGTCGACCACATAGAGTTTGGCCGTGCCGTGCGTGATATAGAGCGGCCCGCTGCCGACTTTGGTAGGTGGGGATCGACTTCAAGGAGAGGTGGAGGGGAGGAGGGTGTGGACTGTGGAGGAGACGTACTGTAGCGAGAAATCTAGAAGGGACTTTGGAAGCGCTGGGCAAAGACCCAGTTCAGCATGGCATGGATGGCGCGTACCACTCTTTGTTGCATGGGCAATTCCGGCTGACACTGAATCCGAGTCTCGACAAGAACTGAGTTGTGACCATCAACTATCCATTGTCGGCTTCTCTCTTCGTAACCAAAGAATGCCATCCATGATAGGCAGATTCGGAGACGGGCTTGCTTGTGTACCAAAGTCGGTACCTGCATGATCTGATACCATGACAGCACCGGGACCAGGGCCGGCGGGTCATGGCGAGATACAGCACGGGAAGGCACGCCATTTGTGCACAACAGAGATCGAGCATCAGGCCCCTTTGCCCTTGGACCACACCCTCAAAGAAGTTGAAAAGTCCAGCTGGTGGAGCGCGAATTGGTTCCGCGCGGTTCCAGATAGTCCAACCCCTAGCCCGTCACGGACCATGATGGTTGAAATGGACAAAGACATTTCCGAGAGGCGGTCAAGGACTTGTCGACCAGGGGCTTATTGCAAAGAAAGAGAGCTGCTCCATCGGCCGGGAGCTTCGGAGACGTTGATGTAGCGACGGCTTGCGATAGTCGCGACGGTGGCGAGAACTGGTCATGAAACGGACCGCGCTGCCGTCAGACTCGGTGTCTGATGTCTGGTGGAGAGGGCTGAGCTGGTATGGTATGGTATGCACACTTGATACATCTTGCAGTTTCTATCCAGAAGGATACCCAGTATGCAGAACCTTCCACCGCATCCCTCTTCTGTGTTAACGCCTCATGCAGGGGGTCAGGTCAACCAAGCTTCTTTGTCCAACCTCAGCTCTTCCCTTGACGCTCTGTGCTATTTTCGCCTTGGAATTCCAGCTGGTCAGATCAGATAGGCACCGTCGGCTTGCGTCCCGACATGCAAAGACATGGCAGAGTCAACGGCAACGCCATATGTGTGCATGCGTGTGCATACCTAGGCGCTGCGTATGCGTGAGAAGCGACACTCGTTGGCGATCGTCGATGAGAGATGCCATGCAATGCGACAATTACGTGAATGAACGGGGCCGAGCGAGTGTCTCGGTGGGATTCATCATCAATCGTTCCAGGACCGTGGAGCACGTCGGCCGTCACCGGTCCGTGACTCCAGTCCAATGCATCTGCGATGCAGCCTCTTGTGATACCAAACTTCCAATCGGTGGGAATATGCGGGGGCGGTTGTGCTGAGACCAGCAGAGTCAAAGAGCAAGCTGTGCTGATTCTTTTCTTTTCTTTTTCTCCCACAGCGCGTATCTGTACCTCTGTGTTCCGGTTGCGACCAACGAGTGAAACAAGCAGACAAGTTGACAAGGCTGTCCAGTGTGGTCTCGATACTTGTTGAGACTCTTGCCATTGAGCCAACAACTGCCTGTGGTGGACGTTGGCCGATACAGGACGGTCCTTGATCCTTGGACAGGAAGCCCCCATGAGAACAGACTTGAGAAAGGGACATATCCTCGGCCCAACAAGCAAGGGACTAGTATTCGTCCGTTGTTTCCGTAGATAGTCACCACGTTCCTCCTTTTCCAGCCCGTGGAGAGTAGTATCAAAGTGTGGGGGGAGCCAACGGTGACAAGGACCAGAAACCAGACGACATCCCGCTCAAGGATCAGAGTGGTTAATCCTTGCCTTCTTCCTTTGAACCCATGTCGATGTGCCCCGTGCATTATCGAGCCATCCAGACACTGAGGCCTTCGCCCCTGACGCTAAGAGCTCCACGCACAGAGGACGTGCGCCGCGAGGCCTTTTGAAGCATTCATCAGCGATTCATGAGAAGCAAACAAAGGGCCGAAGCTGACGGTATTGCTGACGGGCTACGAAGAGACCAACCAACGAACCAACCAGTCTTGGCCGGATAAATGACCTCGTGATGATCTCGACGAAAATACCGGCCGAGGACCCGTGAAGCCAAGACCCCTGCAGACCCCAAAGCCTTGACTACCGGGCTGCAAGGAGCCCCTGCTGGGATGACGGGATGGCGGTGGTTGCACAACATGTGCCTGAGCTGAGAGGCGAGAAACAACCATCAAAGAGATCCTTCAGCCAAAAGGCGATTCTCCGCGATGGAATGGAAACGTCTCGGTAGTCATTCTCGAGGATTTCCAAGCACCGACGCGTCTTACTGTCGATCAGCGGGAGTTCGAGGGGATGATAACTCCTTCTGGACATGAACGCATGAGAGAATACGTCAATGTCACCTTGAAATCTTAAAATTCCCCGAGGTTTTCAACATGTCTTGCCCCTTGTAAGACGTCGCTTGAAAACCAGGAACGGCCGCCGAAGGATATGTTGGTGGTCAGCCATACTCCGTAGATGTGCGGGATCTTCGGCCAGAGACAATGATCGTCGAACCGAGGAGCTTGCCGTGTTAGTGTGGTGTAGTGCAAATGACCTGTACTGGGCTGCGCTGCGTGTGGGAGGCCCAGGGTGAGGACGTGTTCGTATTGCCTACCAACTGCAAGTTTATCTTGATCCCATATGCTCTGTGCCGAGTACGTAATTGCACCAAACACAGCTCAGCTTGGGTTATTCGTCAAGGTTGTTGATCGAGGAGTCGAATTCCCTAGGGTTATGTCCGAGGAGGTCAAGTGGTGATATCGTGTTTGCGCACCTGGGACCTGGATTTTGGCGTCATCACAGGGATATGCATGGACGTCCGTGCTTACCCATGCCCTGCTGGTTCGACAGGTCTGCCCCGGGAGCCTGGTGA
This sequence comes from Fusarium ambrosium, assembly GCA_003947045.1. Classification (NCBI taxonomy): domain Eukaryota; kingdom Fungi; phylum Ascomycota; class Sordariomycetes; order Hypocreales; family Nectriaceae; genus Fusarium; species Fusarium ambrosium. Next base: position 74,992 of record NIZV01000186.1, read on the forward strand.
GCTCTACAGGTAGGTTAAGGAGAGACAATACTCCGTATCAAGTGCGTAGATATGAATCAGAGAGACATGGAGAAAAGCACTGGTGCGGGCGTCAGTCGGTTATCAGTAGTATCGCTATTGCTGATTCGCCTGGCAAGTAGATCTTGAAGTTGAAGCGGGATGAGCCGGCGCCGCGTGACAAAGGGAACCAGTTGGTGTGTGTGGTGCTCTCTGTCTTGCTAGCTGCGTGGCGCTGGGGGAGGAATGCCATGTTTATCATGTCCGGCCACAATGTTCCTGGCAGAGCAAGGCCTGCCATGGCGGTGTTCAAATCCTCACAGAATCTATACCGCCTTTCCAGGTTATTTGATGAGAAGGAAGTTTGGAACATGTATGAGCCAAGGATGTGTATAGGTAGCGAGCGCATCGTGATCCACCACCAGGAGGCTATGGCCTGGCTGAGTCGCAACGACGTCGTTTTTCGTGTGCGTAAACCCCAGCCCAGCTCCTTGATCCTGGGGCAGCCATGCTCCGTCCCATGAGGAGCAGGGGCTTGCAAAGCCACGAGCAGAGGCGCGGGCACAGACATGGGCACGGGCACAAGTCCGATGATTCTCGCTGGAGGGTCTTCGTCTCCATGATGTCGCCTTCGGAGGGTTTCGTCTGGGAGGGGACCTACAGGGTTGTCAGGGTCGCTGGGTCCTGTCGAGTTCTCTCAGTCTGTCATAGGGAAGCGATGAAACCTGCCATGGATGGCGCGCACGAGCGGTCTGCTGCTGGTCTGGCGGCCCCCAAGATTGTGTTGGATCCAATAGTCCGTAGCCTGTTGACCCATGCACCCAAAAGTTGAGATGAAACAGCCAAAACAGCCGACACTAGGGCCAATTCTAGAAATGACAAACGAGAGGGAGCATCAACGGCGGTGACAGAGTTTCATGGCGGCGGCGGCTTCAGTGGCAAAAACGGTCCCCGGAAGAGAGAAAAAAAACTCACCAGGAAGAGTCGGTCGGCTCTTGTTTGGCGCGGACTCGTTGAAATGAGAGGAGAGCTCCAGGTCTAATGCGCCTTTTGCAGGGCAATCTTTGCTAGAACGGTGTTGTCTGAGTCGTGTTCCCTGCAGGAAAGTGCAATGGATGGTGGATGGATTGTTGCGGCTGGGAAGCACTTTCCTCCCGTCTACATGGGGATGTTCCATGATGTACGGGCATACCAAGGAGGGAAAGGTAACTGGTACCTGGACCGGTACCTGCCCCCCCGTCCCGTCCGTTGACCGGTGCATTCCCACCCGTCCATCCATGGTGGACGATGATGGCAGCAGGCATGGACGCAACACGGCACGATGCGCGCCCACTGCGGCAACATGCACATCCATCTCATCTGCAACTAAAAGCTGTGCGTACATACGTAGGTACTTAGGGGCGGCACGCACTGAAAGCTGCAGCTAGGAGACCCTTTAATATGGATGGGATATTGTGCTTCCTTTTTCCTCATTCCATTTAACGTACCCCGTACTGACGATGAGAGACATGGCGGACAACAAGACGTCCGAGTCAGCATCCTGGAGCTGCATTGGTATAGCCTCTTGCGCAATGCCCCGAAGAGGAAATCCGGCTCATAGAGCCAACTTCATCTTCAGCTCCGTCTCTAGGTAGGTTGTAAGCAAAGATTACCTACGGACCAACCGCGTGGCTTGACAAGCCTAGGATGTGTCTGATGTTGATAGAGACTCGATTTGAAGCACAGACAGAGAAGAGCCGATCTCAATGCTGCTGCTAATTTCGGGAACTCAAACTGTTTGTTTGTTTGCTTGTTTGACTCTTTTAGCATCGGTCTTCTTCATCTGTCCGTCCTGCAGCCAGCGCTTTGTCCCTAGAAACCGTCCATCATCGGTGTGTACCTGAGCTAGGCTGAACCTTGTAGCCAGTACGCGGATGGTCTTTGTCCCTTCCATTTCTGTTCGAGATGTAATTTCGCCTTTTCTCAGCGGGGGCCCTGGGCGGGCAGCTTGTACCTACCTTAGTACCTGCCTTAGCACTTGTCTCCCCCTGTCCTGGCACGCCGCCTAGCACCCTCGCCTCCCCTCTCAAGCCCTCAAGCCCTCAAGCAACGGTGGGCCCTGGCCGCCCCTAGTGAACCTCGTGCCAGCCCAGTTCTGTCCAATTAGGCAAGAGCCTCACATCATGGGTCCCCCTCCCCCCTTCGCCTCCCGCATCCGTCCCATCTCCAGCGGCCGGCCAAGGTCGGTTAAACAAAAGACAAGACCAGCTGCTGCAAGCCAACTCAAACCACCTTCATCGTCATCCATCCTTTTCGCTCGCTCGTTTTTTTTCAGGTGTGGTTCTACGTATCTTTTTTTCTTTTTTTCTTTTCTTGCTTTCCTTTTCCGAGACAAGACAAGTCAAGACAAGCTTCGACGGGGAAGTGGGACGTTGGATGGATGGTAGTTTAACTCGCCCGACTTGATCGACTAGCAGCCCGTGTCCGAACAGCTGCCGAATCTTCCATTTTCCGGCCGAGTCCCCTTGAGTTTGCTTCGTCGCCACCAACATCATCTTTCGAACCTTTACACACCACGGGCAACGGTTCTTCTTCTTGTTTTTGTTAGGTTGGTGTTTTGGACATAGCCCGGCTTGTGTTGCGTCTTGGGAGTTGCTCGACATCGTTCGCCGTCGACCTCTAGCTCATGGTTGTGTACTCATGATGCGACTGTGATCGAGTCTCTTGACCTCTTGTCGCGCCTCTGCTCGGATTTCTCTACACTACACACCTACGTCGAGCATTCTCAAGTCGTCGCCCACGATGGAAAACTTGGAGGGGTTGCTCATGGTCCCTCCGGACAGGGGCCAGATCCTTGGTAGAGCTGTCTGGAAGGTTCGTCTCTATCATATGCGCACGTTTGTTCCGCGCCCCTAATCGCCATACCACTCTAGCCGCGATACGTTGTCGTTGGAAGGCGCAACGCCGGAGCCGGCCATCCAGGTAGCCCTAGCTACTCGCAATTAGTCTCCAACAGCCGCAATAATAGCCTTGGGAACAAGTCTCTCGCCAAACTACCTACCGAAGAATGCTGCATCCTCGTTTACAAGCACAAGGTATGTGACTCCGGAAATGGTTATGGAAATCCCAAGCCAAACGCAAACCTCCGCTTTATTGCCTGGCGCTGTAGACTGACCCCATTGGAATTCAGGACGATACTGAACCAAGCCAACAATGGCCTATAAACTCTATTACCGACTGCCAGGTCCAGCAGATCGCCCACCGCAAACAGGGCCCTGTCCTTCCCACTCTCGTCATCTCCATCGCCGACAAGGAGAAAAAGCGACGTTCGAGTCGAGCTGCCGGCCTCATATCCTCCAGTAAAGAAGCCAACGCAACGACACTCTGGTTCCGGACGCCCACAGACGACCACCACTTGAGCTTACACGAGTGGGCTCGCTTTATTCTCGCCAGAAAGTCTCCCTTGAGCCCAGAGAGCCCAATGTCACCCCAATTTTCGAACCCGTTTTCGTCGAGACCCCGCGATACATCTGACTACTTCTCGCGGCCGACGAGCGGAAACCAGACTGGTCGTTCCGATACCCGTGGCCTTCAGCATAAGAGCTCTTCCAACACTCAGTCGACGGCTACTACTCGAGATCGACCCCTTACCTTCAGCTCCGAGTCGCCTAGTTTGCGATCTAAACGTAGTGACGTGTCTTCCCCTTCGAGCAGCAACTATCCAATTCAGCAGATGAACTTTCCAATTCCTGGACAGCACTACACTACGGTCCTCCCCACCGACCTGCCATCTCCTGTCACCACAACGGGAGAATATCAAGGAGAGTTTATTGAGGGTTGGACTTCAGCGCAAGGGCGATCATCCACGATGAGCTCGCCTATTCGAGGACGCAGCAGCATTGGCTCGCAGCCGCCTCATCCTTCAACTGCCGCAACTGACTCGAGCTCTCCCCCTGGACCACGCGAGACCATCTTGGACAGGGCCTTTCAGATGCGATGCATCCCTGGCTCTGAACGAGAGGTGCCAGGCGAGGAAAAACTGAGTTCTTTGGCGCGGTTTGATGCGCTTATGCGAGAAGCTGACGAGAAGCGAAAACAGAGGGAAGAAGCCGAACGAGCCCAACAGATGGCCATGCGCAGTGCTTTCGAAGCGTCCGAGAGCTCCAGCGAGGAGCAAGATAGTGATTCGGACGACTTGGATGAGGACGCATACGGCGGAGTACCGGAACGACGGGGTCCGGCATTGATACCTCCCACAACGCAACGAGCCCTGCAGTTCATCACTGGCCGTCACGAAGCGGCGCCGCCTTCGCCATCAGGTCGCCCCCCTGTGACCAGGACACAGATACCGCAATCGCCTCCGTTGCGGCCGCATACAGCGCATGCCAAGAGTCGTCCAACCCCGAGCCAGAGGACCAACAGCACTCCCCAGCTGACTCCTGGCATGGCCAATCTGGAGATATCAACAGCAACCCCCACCAAGGTATCCGATGATGGCGCGATACGGCCGAATGCAGACAAGCGTCTGTCCACTTCGAGCACCGCTACCAAAAGGTTGAGTTTCACCGAGTTCACCAAGAGGCTATCGAGCACCAGCAGCTTACTGCTCGTCCAGACGAACGCTAGTGGGGGGAGTTCCCGGGGAAGCAGCGAGATCGACATCCAGCCCTCGTCCCTACCCCGTGGGACGCTGAACCCGAGAGGGACAGGACCACCTCCTCGAGACCGAGACAGAGACACAGATGATTATGGAGGGAGATGTCGATGGCGCAACAGTGTCGGCGTTATCGGGAAGGACGGCACCTTTATCTAGACTCACTGGAAAGAGAAGTCAAAGGCAACACTAGTTTTCTGGCTCTCCTCTCATCTGCTGCCATGGTCATCACGAGACCTTGGCACAGAGGATGAGGGCTTATTGTTTACTTATCTATCGTGCCACGGCACGCAAGGGGAGGCACGGATGTTATTTTTGGGCGGCTTGGCATGCTTTTTTGTACGATTTTGATACCAGATGATGGCATCGTCACGACTCTTACGATGAAGTGGGAGAGGGGGAGGGGGTCCGTTTAGGGACACGGTCCCCAGGCGTTTCTTGTCGACGGACGACTACTTTTTGTCTCTGCTAGCATCACTCGGTGTTTTGGGTATTTCCTTTTTTGGCGGTCATGATGTGGCATGTGACGATGATGCACACGGATTCTCACACGAAGGGGTTTTACCATCCCATATGCTTCAGCTATGTATGTATATCGACGCATGTCTATGATGGTGGACGACAGGATGGCGAGAGACGTTGCATTTGAGGCACAAAGGCCCTATCTCATGCTGTATGATAATAGGTACACGAATGAATATTCCATGCCCTAACTAATCAATCCAATGCCATATTGAACCGATCATGATCTAGTGTGCGTACATATTCCGAAGGCGACACAAACTCGGTATTCAGCTACCCAGGCTCTATGGCTATGCAGGCAAATCTTGGTCGAGTTTCCCTCAACTTTTATTATCGTCTAGTAATTCCAGACGCTGTGTCCTTTTGTCATCTTTCGTAAAATCGACTGTATCCGTAACCACCCTGGATCCTGGTATTCCTCATAAAATCCTGCCTTGCGTCTTCTTCGCGCTATTTTAATCCTGTCTTGTATTGCCCTTCATCTTACACCTCATCATCATGCCATTCGAAGCCCCCATATCTTTCCGTGACTTATCGGATGTATTGGGCGATGGCGGCCTGCTCTTCGGGACCCAGTCGCTGGGTGATGAATCCCTCGACAGCGCCACCATGTTGCTGGTTCGCGGCGATCATGTACTCGTGTACCCACTTGGCAACGTCCTGAACCTCCGGGAAGTCGTCACGGACGTGGGCCTTGCAAGTGTTGAGTGCTGTGAAGGACATGCCAAAGCCAATGTCATCCACGTCCGCCTCAGCGACAATCTCGTCACCCGTACCAGCAGCCACGGTGGGGGGGTTGGCGAGAAGCGTGAGGAGAATACGGCAGGTGTTGGCCCAGCCCTTCATGAACTTCTGTGCGAATGCCTGCGAGTCGCACAGGGTCTTGGTCAGGGACACAACAGCAACCTTGCGGTCGACAGGGCGAGCGAGCTTCTGCGTCTCGGCCAGCACGAAAACCGGGTAGACCTTGGTGAAGACGCCCTCCTCGACCGAGTCGGACTGCTTGATGAAGTAATCAGTGCCGTAGCCCACCTCCAGACGGGCAGCGACGAGGTGGTAGAATCGCACAAAGCGCAACTTGAAAGAGTCGGCCGGATTTCCTTGAAGCTTGGTGTAAACCAGGCGGAGAATAGTGCCAAAGTACTGGTCCACAACAGAGCTACGCAGAAGTGTTAGCTTTCTTAGTTCAGTCCTAGGGAGAGTAAGGCACTTACGGCTCAAAGGTCTTGACGATGGAGTCGAGGATATCAAAAGCGAGCAGCTCTGACTTCTTACCACTCAGCAGCTTCTGGAAAATGCCCAGGACGGGCTCAAGCTGATTCTCAGCAATGATGGCCTGGGAGGCGCGAGGGATAACGGCAGACAGGAGACGAGTGCATGCGGGAACATTGCCTCGTGTCTCCCACAAGGTAGGGTTGAGTAGGGGGCCGAGAAGGGCCTTGTAGTTGTCCGAGATGGTCTCGGACGGGCTCGACTCGAGCAGTTGAGCCAAAACTTGGAAGACATATTGCATGAATTCTAGATAGCTTGTTAGTAAAAGACACTTGTTACTCAAGTCACATTACTTACCCGTGACATCCTCAACCAGGATCTGGTGGAAGGGTCCCCACAGCTTCTCGTTGAAGAGAGCGGCATTGGTGGCTGCGCAGTATCGGACAAGAGCGCCGATAGCTTCGAAGTGGTAGTAGTAGAAGCGAGGGTTACTAGGGTTCTGCTTCATGACATTGGTGATGAGAATGAGGTGAGTGAGTACATTCTCCAGCAAGGGGACAGCGCCATCCTTGATGACGATCAGAATTCTCATGACGCATCGCATCAAGAACTCGTTCTCCTGCAACTTGGCAGGGCTCGACTCCTTCTCAATGAGCTTGAACAGGTGGCCGAGGAGATCCTTGGCAAAGGGCTCAATGTCAGCGCGAGGGAACATGGCGTTACCAGCGTCGTCGGCAAGGAACAGAACACGCTCGACGGCAATGGCAGCGTAGGAGTAGACAACATAGTTGTCCGAGTTCAAATTCTGGATCAGAGGACCAAGAGCAACTGTCCACTGCTCCTTGGACAGCTGGCTGCGGAACGTGTAAAGATACTTGATGGCATCCACCTTTGAGATGGGCTCAACACCCTCAGAGTTGATGAGATCCTGGGCAATGTGCTGCTCAAAGAACTCGACCACGTTGACAAGGGGGTTAACGGTCTTGACACCTTGAGCGGCGGTGACGGCGCCCTTGGCAGCAACGGACAGGAAGAGGTAGATGGCAGTGTCCTTGGCCTTCCAATCCGACTTGCCCTGGGCAAGATAGTGGTTGATATACTTAGACACCACCGTGGTGACGGGGGCCTCGAAGCGCTCCTGAAGCTTCCGCAGGAAGTCGGTAGCAGATCGTCGTCTCGAATCCGTGTCCGAACCCTCGAGATCCCTTCGAATAAATTCGATGGGCTCATCTTCAAAAAGCTCGATATCAGACTCGCGCAGCGCCACGTTGGGCAGGATAACCTTTTCCACAATCTGAGTCAAGACGTCCTCGTTGTTGAAGATTCCGGAATGCTCCTTTGTGGAGGCGACAGCGGTCAAAAAGTGCAGAGCCTTGCTGACAACAATGTCGTGCTTCGTCTCGGTACCAGTCGACGACAGAAGGTTCCAGGCCTTCTCAATAAAGGGCTGGCAGTACTTGGAGAAGTCCTCATCAAACTTGACAGTGTAAAGCTCGAGGACTTCGCAGATGTCGGCCTTGACGGTGTCTGCTATGCTCGTCTCGGTCTCGTCGTCGGTCTCAAGGAGTGGGTTGGAGTATGTGAGGTACCTGTGCAGCAGTTCGGAAATGCTGGCGAGGTTCTCCTCGAAGATGGGAGGGAGATCGTGGCAGGACATGTCATAGAGAATCTTGATCTGCAGGTCGAGGGCTTCAAACCAGCCTTGCAGAACATCCTTCTTGTCGCTGTTCTCGGTGATCTTCTTGTCGGTTGTCTATAGCAGACGGAGATTAGCATCGTTGCATGTGGTAGGTGAATCGTACTCGACTTACTGCTAGGAGCTGAACGAAGGCTTGTCCAAATGTGCTAATGACATGGTTGATCTCCATGTAGAGTTCGTCGGTGCGGAACAAAGGTCGCCATCGGACGAAGATGGAGTGTGCGACTTCGAGAACGCCAACGTTGACCTTGGGGTCTGTGGCAGAGAAACGGCTGACAAGTTCCTGCGTAGAGAATACATTAGTACTACAGCTGCAGCAAAAGAAGGAACTTTAGAGGAAATTACCTGAGTAAGGGTATCCCATCGCCTCCAAAAGTCAGAGTCTGCGATAACGCTAATAGCGTCACCAAGCTGGGCCTGGATGTTGGCAGGTGATGAAATCATGAGGCCGATTAGGCGCTCCTTGATGATTTGAACCTCATCTTGAGGCAGCTTGTAGTTGCCCTCCTCGTCCTATACAAAAATCGAGTTCAGCTCTCTGCGCATCGGCGGATGGAGTTTATGTCCGGACGCACCACATAATTTGTTCTGATGAAGTTCTTGAAGGCGAGAGCGGCAGCAAGTCGGGTCTTAGAGGGTATGGAGTCGGAGTTGACGATGTTGAGGAGGCTGAGAGAGTATTGAGGCTTGGTTGCTTCCTGCTTGAGGGCCGTCTCGGCTGTTGGTGATGATTGTTTGTTAGCATTGGAAATCGCGGGGCAACAATGAGGTGGGACAGGCAACGGAGAGTTTACCTTTGCGGTGCTGAGACGGATCGAGGGTTGCATCAAGCAGCTGGGCGATGTGACCAATGTCGGCCGCCATGATGAGAGATGGTATGGAGAAGGGCTTATAAGGAGAAGAACAGGGGAAGGGGAAGCGAAGAGGCGGTGGTGATGGTGGAGGAAGATGTTTGGTTTTGGCTTGGACTGGAGGTTGCAAGCTGAGTTGTTGGCAAGCAGGCAGAGTCGTTGTATTTTTTCCTGGCGACAGGCGGTATGCTGGGGCAACCAATAAGAAGCCTCAAAACAACCAGCTTTTAATGAGCTCCG
>NIZV01000187.1:0-84099 GCA_003947045.1 Fusarium ambrosium
CTCCTCCTCCAACAAGGTCAGGCCAACATCAACCTGCGTGGAGGACGCTGCGTGAGGAGACGGGGGAGGGTAAAAGAAATGGAAGAAAGGGATAGGCCCAGGCTAGGATAAGACGGGAGGCACACTGTAGGGGAGGGGTGGCTATTGCTGTTCTGTTAGTGGACAGTCCAGGGTGAGGCGCGGCAATTAATAAAATAAAACCAAAAAAAGGGTTTTTTTCTTCTCTGCTCTGGAAATTGGCCTCTCACGCACGCCAGTGGCTCTCTAGGTAGGCTTGGTTTATTTCCAGGCCTCTAGTACTTCTACGTATGGATACGGGTACTAGACGAGCCAACACCCAAGAACAAACCCAGTTTTAAACACGAACGAGTGGACGGGCATGGTAGAAATTTCGTGTTGGTAGTGGAGAGCTGGGAGGTACCAATACCGCCGGGACCCAGCGAACACGAAGCTCGCCTGGACGCGTGTTCAGGGGGTTGAAGATCCAGGGACCTACTTTGACGGGAGGCGACTCGTGGTTGGAAGTACCGTATACATTTTTTCGGACTGATGCTATTCAGGGGTGCAACCACTGCGAACCGAACCTTTTCCCGCGGCTGGAGCTTTGCCCTGGCGAATCAATCCGCCCACGTTCGGAGATCGACCTTTCATCGTCAGATAAGCAGAGAGTAGTCTAGTTTGACACCGTGCGCTGACTGTACCCTCCCCCTCCTCCGTAATGGTATCCCCGAGTCCTGGGATGACGGGCTGGACGAGGAATGCAGGCGGTTGATTAGGTGGCTTCTGTCATGGATGGAGAAACAACTGCGCCCCTGAGAAAGAGAGAGCGAGAGAGAGCCGTACCCCATGCCCAGGTATCATGACCAACGGTGCAATCATGATTCTATCTGACACTCCAGATAGGGAGTTTCCATCCTTTCTCGCCCCTTTGTCATTCACGACCTGCATATTCGTACTCTCCGGTCCCTTGTCTGGCGTGTCATGATCTCTCGGCCGCCCCGCGCCGGCTCCGTCAGCCTTTCAGGGAGACAGATACGACTAGATCTCAGGAACCTTAGCCCTTTCAGCTGTCGTAGATGGCGGGAGATCTAGATGCGATCATGCAAACAACAGCAGCCAGTGGCGTGCGATCGGGAGGAAAAGGCTTTTTTCTTTCTGGTGAACCTGTTTCTGGCAGAGACAAGCAAGCCATCTATCTATTCAGTTCCTGGAGTCGGAAGAGGTACCACACCCAAGGTTTCGCAATGCATTCCCGTGATGGCCTCTCTCAATGGATGTCAGCCCATCCAAGGCCCGATGACAAGCGCCATCGCGCCCCGTCCCGTCTCCATCTCTCGCGTCAAAACGTAGCGAGGCGCGTTGCATTCTTGAGCCTCTACCCGTTGGCATGGAGGTGTCCGCCAAGAGGCTGTTGACTGGGGAATGTCTATGATTTCGGGTGAAAGGTTTCGTCATTATCCAAGCTCCTGGCATAACCCAGATCAACATTACTGTTTACCTATTGCAAAGCGCTTCCGCAAGAGCTTCCTTATACTTTAGCCCGGGTAGATCTCTAATTCCCTCCCATTCACCATTCTTCATCTTACAAACTCGCAACTACATAGCCATGAAAGTCTTGGCATTCAAAGATAAACAAGATCGAATTCTTGCTTGTTCTTGGCAAGCATTGTCCACATCCATCTCCGCAAACCAAAACCACCCATGCGCTCTCCATCTCTCCTCTGGACTCGGCTTTCAGTTAAGCACAGAGACGGGGCCTCTCCGGGACCCATTAAACATCATGAAGATGTCATGTATATTCGTGGAGCACCAACCGACATGTACCCGGTACATCTCAATAAAAGGGGGTTTCTGTCAAAGCTGGGCTGGGGGGCCTCTCTCCCTGCTTCCCCCCGGCTAGAGGACAGCTGAAGGTACACAGGGTGCCAAGTGACATTCATTCTCTGGCGTTTATCTGCCGCGCGGTCTGCAAGGAAGAGAGTATCGAATCCCTCCTGAAACATTAGCAGTCATCCTCCCGACAACCCCCCTCGAGGACCAAAGTATTGGATAGTTGCGGTTCAGAGGCTCAAGGCTGAACCAAGGCTTGTGTCTGCTGCGAACCTTGCCAGCCACATGCGGCTTTCATGCTGGCTAGACTAGCGGTAGGACGATCCCGTTGCTGATCTGCTTTCTCGGTTTCAGACTTGAAGCATCCGCTCTCCGTTCGAGGGCGAGGGCCCCAAACATCCCGGTGGTGGACCTGGGATTGCCTCGGACGGATGAGCATGTTGACCCGTCGATATATCTGGGTCTGATGACGCTCGTTGGACCGGTGGTGACGACGCTTTCTGCGTGTGCTCAAACGTTGTTGCTTTGTCCGCCTTCTCCCGTGTCTGTTTCAAGGTGGGTTCCATGAGCCGATGTCGCGGGAGGAAAAGCCGTGATCATCACTCGACAACGGAGAAGAGAACCAAAGAAAGAAGTAGCAGGCGGTCGGCCACGTACAATGTGCTATGCAAAGAATGAGTATCCCGCCATATGGGCCAACAAGGGGTCTGGTCCGAGCTAAGATTACAATTCTCCCTCGTCATCATGTAGTCCTCGTCTATCTCGGTCTTAGATGGCGATATTGAACGAACCGAGTGGCGCTGAACGGAGGCAGCGACTCGCTCGCCCCAGACTATTGGACAATGTTGGAGGAGGCTGAGTTGACTTGACTTGCTCCTGTAGGGCATATCTCCCTCCTTCCAACCTTGGCCCCCACCCATCCAACAACCAACGTGTTACCCCTGACATGGCGTCGTGTTGCTACTCTTGGTGCAGGAGAGGCAAGTTGAGGCTGACTGTAAGCAGCCAGAGAGTTAGATGTGTCCGGCCGTTGTCCGCCGCGAGAAATTTGGTGCGAGGTCGGACACGGACACTTGTTCGAGTACGAAAAAGGCGACGGGCGAGGCCGTTCTGTGAATTACTGATACGAGGTGTTTGCCATGACGGGCAATGCCCCAACCTCAAACCAAGATGAGACGGTGACACGAGCTCTCTCTCGGCTAAGACGACGGACGAGCATGGGGAACTTCTGGACAGTCAAATTGGACAATGTGACAGAGAGGCGATTGGGGAGTGGGCGCGACATGGATTGACTAGCGAATTACGTTGGTGAGTTGTGCTGTTAAGGCCACGTTCACAGCATCTTTTGCCATGGAAAGCTGCAGCTCTAGCCCTGCCCTGCCAAAGGTGGAATTACATCTCATCTTAGGAAATTGCGGCGAGCCTTGGTGTCGGTGGGGATCTTGGAGAGAAAGCGGCGGCTATCGAGCTATCCGCCTTTCTGTTTGGCTCTTGGGGGGATGTTTCCCAGGGCTGCGTGATAAGGATGCTCGGTTGACATGAGCAGATCAGCGATGGATGGCAAGCTGATTGTTTGTTCTCTGGTTCATTGGACAGGGAAGGAGGTGCATCAGGTAAATTAACTTACGGGAGAGGGCAGCATCAGATTGAGTTCCCCTAGGACTTCTAATATTGGGACATTGTCTCGATGCATCTATTCGCGGAGAGACAAGACACAAGAGAGGTCAAGGCGGGAGAGCCAGCCCACTAAAAGAGCCAAGCTTCCCATCCCCGTCGACGGCACAGTGCCTGTTGCATCTATAGCGCATCGAGCCAGAAGATTTCATGCACTAACAGCTGCTATTGCTTTCGCTGGGCTGGGGGGCCGGGACCAATTCCACTCATTGCTGCTGGAAATCAAGCTTACGCCAGAGAACGGGTGGCGGCGTGGGATGGGATGGGATTGAGGGACCTGTTTGATGTGACACTGAGGTGCGGGAACGACTACAAGTTACAGAGGGAACCGTTGGAGATGGTGACGGGTTCGCAGTAAAGAGGGTTTGGTCCCACGAGGCCGTTTCGACCTGCATCTGCTACATTGTGCAGTATCTATCACTATCTATCTCATCTCGTCCATTACTCGCCATCAGTCAGTCCCTGATGAAGCGGTGCCAACTCTTGAGCCACCACACCCACTTTCACAGAGACCCAGGGGTCGGGGTCCAGTTGTGGTGTGGGCCCCTTAACCCTCCCCTGGATAGAAGGCTCCAAAATAATTTTAGCCCCGCCATCCAAAGTCGCCCATCCATGGTTGCGGTCAGTCTCCTTTTCTACCAGCCTCCACTCTCCTTGGTCTGCGTGTGCCATCAACATCAATAATATCTACAGCAACCACGGGACTTTGATCCTCTCGCTGTTCCTCCGTTGTCCTGTAAAGCTTCATCCTTCTCCCCAGTCGCTCGGTTCCTTCGTCGGCGTCTGCGCATTTTTGTCTTCCTTTCAGCCTCGTCCCTCCAAAGTTTCTACTCCAAGAACTTTTTCGAAATCCCCCACCATGGCCGACGTGTGAGTTGCTTTTGCGCCCGCCCCTGCTTGAGCCAGCTTTGATTGCTTGCATCTGCATGCTTGAGCAATTGCTTGAATCTATCTACGACAGCATGCTAATATCTATTTCTTCAACAGTAACGTTGATGTCCTCGTCATTGGCATGGGACCTACTGGTCTCGGTGCCGCCAAGCGTCTCAACCACATCGTATGCGCTCACCGCCAGCTCCCACATTCACGCTTCCAACTCGACTGACCGCACCTCCAGAACGGCCCTTCATGGCTGATTGTCGACGCCTCTGACAAGGCTGGTGGTCTTGCCGGCACTGATGTTACCCCCGAGGGTTTCGTAAGTTGAACCTACGCCGTCGTCGACCTCGAAACCTCGCTGACCGTCGGATTCTACAGCTCTACGATGTCGGTGGCCATGTCATCTTCTCCCACTACAAGTACTTCGACGACTGCCTCGACGAGGCCCTCCCCAAAGAGGATGACTGGTACACCCACCAGCGCATCTCCTACGTCCGCTACAAGGGCCTCTGGGTCCCCTACCCCTTCCAGAACAACATCTCCATGCTCCCCAAGGACGACCAGGTCAAGTGCATTGACGGTATCATCGACTCTGCTCTTGAGTGCCGCGTTGCCAACACCAAGCCTAAGGACTTTGACGAGTGGATTGTGCGCATGATGGGTGAGGGTATTGCCAACATCTTCATGCGACCTTACAACTACAAGGTCTGGGCTGTTCCCACCAACAAGGTAAGCAAGCAGAACCTGTCGCCGCAGATCGCCTGAGACCCTCGAAGCTAACAAACCCCTCAGATGCAATGCCAGTGGCTCGGTGAGCGTGTCGCTGCCCCTGACGCCAAGCTTGTCACCAAGAACGTCATCCTCGGCAAGGTTGCTGGTAACTGGGGTCCCAACGCTACCTTCCGATTCCCTGCCCGCGACGGTACCGGTGGTATCTGGACCGCCGTTGCTGAGACTATCCCTCAGGAGAAGAAGCGCTTCGGCAAGAGCGGTGAGGTTACCAAGGTCGATGCCAAGAGCAAGATCGTCCACTTCGCCGACGGCAGCACCATTGGCTACAACAAGCTTGTCAACACCATGGCTGTTGACCAGCTCGCCGAGAAGATTGGCGACGAGGAGCTCATCAGCCTCACCAAGGGTCTCTACTACTCCACCACCCACGTCATTGGTGTTGGTATCCGAGGCGAGCGCCCTGAGCGCATCGGTGACAAGTGCTGGCTGTACTTCCCCGAGGATAACTGCCCCTTCTACCGTGCCACCATCTTCTCCAACTACTCCCCCTACAACCAGCCTCAGGCCGATGCCAAGCTGCCCACTCTCTACCTCGCCAACGGCCAGCCTGCTGAGTCTGATGAGGCTAAGGAGGGTCCTTACTGGTCCATCATGCTGGAGGTTTCCCAGTCCACCATGAAGCCCGTTGATGTTGAGAATCTCCTCAAGGATAGCATCCAGGGTCTCATCAACACTGAGATGATCAACCCCGAGGACGAGATCGTCTCTACCTACCACCGCGCTTTCGACCACGGTTACCCCACCCCCACCCTGGAGCGTGAGGGCGTCCTTAAGCAGCTTCTCCCCAAGCTCCAGGACATGGACATCCTGTCCCGTGGTCGATTCGGCAGCTGGCGATACGAGGTCGGCAACCAGGACCACTCGTTCATGCTTGGTGTTGAGGCCGTTGATGCCATCCACAGCGGTGCTGTTGAGCTGACCCTCAACTACCCCGACTTTGTCAACAGCCGCCAGAACACCGAGCGACGCCTCACCCAGAACTTCGTGTTCACTCCTCCCCAGGCCAGCCTCCCTAGCCACAGCCGTTAAGGACCGGGTTCTGTAAATGGCGACCGTTTTTGTTCCGGGGAGTGGAGGCAACTACGTGAGCAATCCAACATTGAACGCGTTTTGTGATTTTTTGAAGACATGTGCATAAGGAAACCATACCATCCAAGTGGGAAGCGACCCAGCATCTCAGGGCATGATGAATGAGAATTTAGGATTGATGATGGGAGAAAAGACGGCTCGGCTGCTGGTGAGGGTTCCCAGCTGGCATGGATACAGGGTGCCGCAGGAGGGTGCGGACGGACTGGAGGTTCATGATAGAGGATAGAACAGGATCCTTTCTCTTAGGATTAGACGAATGAACGGATTGTCCTATAAACATACATAATACTATACATTTTTAAATAGACATCACTGCGTTTGTTTATTCGTTCTGTCTTCAGTGTTCTTCTCTTGGTGTTGTTGACTCAAATTGAAATTCCCCTTATCATCGGCGATCGGTGGCATTTTTGGCCGACCTGCCAGACATGATTCAAGATGGGTGGTGTCAACCTGCGGCGCGGAATGTTTTGGTGACATTCAATTTGTCTGCCACTTACATCATTGAGTCACAAGCGATCAGGGGATGTCTTGAATCAAGTCATGACAGAAAAGCAGAAGCTGAAAGTGCAAAATTGAGGGGCTTTTCGTCTTTCAGCTGAGAATGTGCAAAAGGTTAACGTTTACAGCAAGTAGTCACTTTTTTGGTAAGCGCCAAGTCGAATTCGTCAAGTCGAGCTAAGATGTCTTGATACAAGTGCCTTCCTATCTTCAGCGGAGAAGGATTGAAAAAGAAGGGCTTTTTTTCGGTGCCCCCGTCGACGGGATAGCGGCGCCACAAGGGTCCATCTTTCAGCCGAAATTTGACAATCTAGAGAGGGTTCAGCCAGAAGTTGACTGACTACGGGGAAGAAGCGGTAGAGGGAAAAAAAAAAGAGTTGGGGGGTTTCTTCTAGGTGCAGAGGCGCCTAGAGAATTTTTCTAGCTTTTGCGCCTTGAGCAAAAAGAGAAGGGATGGGCAAAGACGATGGATCCGAGGCCGGGCTCTTGCTCCGTATTGTCGGTGCCCAAGCGGGAACAGCGGCAGTGGGCGAGGCGAGGCGAACGGTGGCAGTTGGAGTTGGAGTTGCAGAGCTGGAGATGCAGCTGTACACGAAGAATTTGTGATGGCGGTGATGATAGGACAGGCTTGCATTTGAGGTTCATGATGGTGGTTGGAAGGTGGAGTCGGAGGAGTAGCACGTGTGATCGTGGTCAGTCTAGAGGACGGTCCATGGAAGCACGGATGGAAGGCGTCAAAGTGTCTCAGCGATGATGGGCTTGAACCAGAGCATCGGTAGGGTTGCTACGGTGGGAAAGGAGGAGATGGAGGGAGGTTGGAACATCCCAAGTTGCCGTGGTATGCTATAATGACTTTGACGTATTGCACCAGGGAGAATAACAAGGTTATTCGTCTCTTCTTCTAGCAGGGTGAGAGGACAGGAGCCCGGTCCAAGAAAACCCAGCTGCCAAACCGGAAGCTACCCTTGTTGGCCTTGCATCCATCACCCACTTGGCAGGATCCTGGACCAGGCTCTCGTGAACAGAACTTGGACCCTGGGTATCATCTAGAAGTCCCACCATCCATTCACAGCCAGCAAGGTTTTCAAAAAGAACAAGAAACTCTCTTCCACTGAAACATCCCATCTGTCTGCTCTCTCCCTGTTTACCCTCGTGAGCTTGACCTGGCCTGGGAATCCCTCTCCCCCGTCCCGTCAGAAACGGCCCGGACAGTCCGCTAATCTTCTGGACTGCAACCAATCCGCCAATCCACAACCAAAAAAAACCACTTTGACCCGTCAACTTGCTTGCACTTGGGGGGGCGGGAATCCACCACCACCACAAAGTCCACTCGCTCGTAGTCTACATCCCGCTATACTACAGTACCTACTGTACACCAAGATCTACTGGTAGCCAATCCACCTCGTCTCGGCGACTACCACCACCACCATCTTGTCTGTCTCCAGGCATCACCGGTTGGAATTATATCTTGTCCTCTGCGGCATCAGCCACCACCACCTCCTCCGCCCTCCGAACGTCGGCAGCCTCGACCTGCGGCTCCCCCCTCACCGCGGCCCTATCGTCATCTTGGACTCTCTCCTCCAACGCCTCATCCTAGAGAGTCCCACCTTCCTCGTCTCATATATCCTGACCCGACCAAGGCGCAGATCCCTCAACATCCCAGATCCTGCCCGAACACTGCCTCCAGGAACATTTGAGGCTCAAGCTTCCCTCAGACCTGTCATCTCAAGATCCTGGCCCATCTAGTCACCCTCCAACCTTGAACGACTACAAATCACCCACCACTACTACCGCTGCCACCGACCGATTTCCGAGGATGGGCGCTTCACATTCGCTTGGCTCCAACCTTTACTGAATGCGAATGCCCGCTTCCCGTTGCCTATCCGTCCTGCTGCCGACGACGTCGAGTGCCACGCCCGCGCGGTGCGCAGCTGTTCGCGCTCCATCATGGACGGCGTGTCCCTCGTCTCCGACGACCTCCTCGATCCGCCGCCTCGACTCTACGAGCGACTACGCCAAATAGCCGGTTATACATGGGACGAGAACCAGTTACCGTTCCACTCTTCCTATGATTACTGGTAAGTGCGCTTTCGAGGCGCGCCTCACGAGTCGACGCCAAACTACTAGTCCTCGTGCTCTGGTCACAATGTTGATTTCTAACCCACCCCAGGCACGTCTTTGGAACCCGCTTCGTCTCTCCATTCTCCCCTCCCTCAAGCTCTCACAATGCCTCGAGTCCAGGATCCGTCTTGAAGCTCCATTCTGGACGGCCATCGCCGTCGGAACCTTATCCCTCGGCCTCGAGCGACACCACCGATTTACCGGCAATCACACCCCCAGCGTCGGTCCCCTCGAACATATCCAATGATGCTCCTTACGTCGAAGAGCAAGTCGTTGCTCGCATATCCTACCATGCTCTCCGAGAAGAGCGCGCCTTCCATATCGCCAAGAGTTTAACGGTAGACTCGGATCCTAATGGGCAACATATCGTGAAGCCGCTCGATCTAATCAGGCTGAATCCTCTCCCAGGTGACCGCGCACCCGTCATCGTCGCCATCTATCAGCATCCCGGTCCCAATTATCTCCTCGAGGTCCTTGACATGGGCCCAGCCTACTACAGAGCCCGTACTGTAGGAGAGACATTTACATCGCTCCGCAAGAACGAACCCGAATTGCACGACCCGATTTCTTTGCAGTACTTTCTCGATTTCGCCATCGGCGCAGCACAATGCCTCGAGGTTCTTCACCACGGTCTGGGCATGATTCATGGCGAAATTCGAGGCGATGCGTTTCACTTCAACGTTGAAGACGGGCAGGTCAAAATACTATCGTTTGGGTCCGGAATACGCTCATTTGAGCACGGGTTGACAAGTACTGGGTGGTCGACTCTCTCCAAAGAACTTGGCGCTCGAAACAAGCTCCTCTATATTAGCCCCGAGCAAACAGGGCGAATGCCCGCAGAACCAGACAGCCGGACAGACATCTATTCCCTGGGTGTTTTGTTCTGGACGCTGTTGACCCAAAAACCAGTTTTCGATGGCGACAACCCTCTTGACATTGTCCAGGGAGTTCTCGGACGCAGGATACCCAATGTGTCGACCGTACGACTGGACATTCCCGACGTGGTTGGGAGAATCATTCAGAAATGCACAGCCAAGAATGTTTCTGAGCGTTATCATTCGGCGAGCGGGCTTCGTCATGATCTGGTCAAGGTTCAGCAGTTCCTGGGCGATGGGGATTGGTTGGCACTTAAGGAGTGGAAGATTGGAACCAAGGATGTATCGTCCTTTTTCATGCTTCCGACCATCATGATCGGTCGCCAACGGGAGCAGGCTGAGCTTGTCAAGGTCATTGATCGCGTTGCCAAGGCTCATTCCATGACTCTAAAGGGCGGGAGCAACCGCTTCTCTGACGGCTCAAGCTTGTCAAACGAGGTGGCTGCCTTTGACGACATCTCGAGCGAGGGAGCGAGTTCTATTGATGGTACCAACCGTCGGAGTGGTTCTTTTACCCATACAGCATCCTCGGATCCTAAGCTACCCAAGAACAACTTTCACCCGTTCTTCTCGGATACCCAGACGAATTCTGGCGACACTATCTCATCCTCGCCATCGGGCGCTTTCCCTCGGGTTGCCAAGCCGTGGGAGAGGCACCAGTCCATCTCAATTGAGACTCGCAGCCTGGTTGACAGCACCGGTGCGGAATCACAGAACCGCCACAGCCTAGTAGAGTCGACCGCCTCGAGTCTTTCCAGGCAGCTGGGGTCAGCCAAGTTCCGCCGTCGTGACCACTGCGAAGTTGTGGCGATCGAAGGTGCTGGAGGACTGGGGAAGAGCTGTCTCGTCCAAAGTGTTCTTGCAGAGGCCAGGAGACGGGGTTATTGTGCAACAGCCAAATTCGATACTGCAAGAAGAACAGCATTTGGACCACTGCTTAAGCTGTTATCGTCCCTGTTCAAGCAGGTCTGGGGCGAGAGAAATACAGAGACTCCTTTCCACCAGGGGCTCAAGCAGTTCGTCCGCCCTGTCTGGCCCATGCTGCACCGGCTGCTGGGACTTCCTGAGTTCCTCCTTGGCCCTCCTGAGCTCAATCCTGGGCGGTCAATCTCATCGTCTCAGCATCTTAACCTGAACAAGAGCAACGGCAAGGCTAGTTTGAAGCGACGTGGTTCCTCTCCTGGATGTTCGCCTGGCCCTGTTGCAAGAAACCCTAGCATCGCTTCTCAATCATCACAAGATTTTCTCCGAGCCGGCACATCTACCAAGACCATGCGATTGATGAACATTTTCTTGGACGTCCTTCGAGTGTTCACAGCACACAAGTTCATATGCTTCTGTTTGGATGACCTCCACTTTGCCGACGATGAGTCCCTCGAGCTCATTTCTCAAATCATTGCTTCGAGGATGAAGATGGTCATCATTGTCACGTACCGAACAGAGGAATTCACATGGGAGAAGATCCAGAGCATCGTTCACCCCCCTGAGTCCGATGAGTTTCCCCGTTCTGGTGGTCCCCTGGTCACTCGGATCACTTTGTCAGCTCTATCTGAAGACGACATTGTTCAATACGTCTCAACAACACTCTGTAGACCCATGGAAGAAGTCCTACCTCTTGCTCTCGTTCTGCAATCCAAGACAGCAGGCAACCCATTCTACATGCGAGAGATGTTGAGTGCCTGTTACCGAAAGCGGTGTATTTGGTATGATTACAGGGACAGCCAATGGCATTATGACCTGGACAGACTCTTCGAACAGTTTCAAGGGGAGAAGGACTACGATGTGCTTGACACGGGTTTCATTACGCACAGGTTGACGGAACTTCCGGCGGCATCTCGAACTTTGCTCGCCTGGGCGGCTCTGATCGGCAACTCGTTCTCGTTCGAGCTCATCTGCCACCTGATGGGTGGTGAATTCGATTATCATGAAGACAACTGGGGATCATGTTGCCCGACCTTTGCACACAAGTGCTACTCGCAGGGTGAAGCCATCGCAGGTCTTCAGGCGGCCATCCAGGCCTACATAATCGTACCTAGCGAGACGGACGATCGATTCCGGTTCGCCCACGATCGATACATTCATGCGTCGTCAGACTTGCAAGAGTGCAACTCCCGGAAGATGCACTTTATCATCGCACAAACACTCCAAAAGTACTATGCTGGCGAAACTAGGCAACGAGACAGCACAGCTTCTCATATCTGTGAGGCGGTCGACATCATCAAACGACGGATTCCAAGCCGTCGTGAGTACCGCAAGCTGTTGACGGATTGCGCGCAGGCTGCTGCAGAGAGTGGCGCGAAACCAACCGCAGCAAAGTACTACAGCACAGCAGTTTCGCTTCTTCAGGACGACCCTTGGACTGAGGACAAAGACGACGTTTCGTATGACGAGACGATGCAACTCTACCTCAGGGCGGCCGAGTGCTATCTGTACATGGGCCATTATGCCCCAGCGAGCGAAACACTGGCTACTATCTTTGCCAACTCGAAGACAGCTTTCGACAAGGCACCAGCATATGTTTTACAATCAAGGATATACGCCCAGAACGGCGACGCGTCCGCTGCTCTTGTCTCCCTCAAGGAGTGCCTGGTTGAGTTGGGAGTTTCCGTGGATGAGGACCCAACTCTCCAGAGGTGCGACGCGAAGTTTGAGCGCCTTTCCATCCAAATTCAAACCATGGACCGCGCCGAACTTGTCAGCTACAATCAGGCTGAGGACCCAAGTGTCGCGTCTATCGGAGCAGTCCTCGCCGAAACCATCAGTGCCGCTTGGTGGAGCGATGGGCTGCGATATTACAATCTCACTCTCACCATGGTAGAGATGCATCTCCAACGGGGTGCGTACCCGCAATCTGGCATGGGTTTCCTCTATCTCGCCATGATCTCTCTCTCGCGGTTCAACATGACACAGTTCGCCGTGGATCTAGGTATCGCCGCTCAGGAGCTGCTCTATCAGTCTCGAGATGCCTTCTCACTCGCTCGTGGCTTGATGCTTCACCCGATGTGCATTGGACATGTTCACATGACTATGCCCACAATCATGGCGCAGATGGAAGATGCCGTCGAGTATGCCTCAGTTGCTGGTGACCGGATATCGACCATCATGAGCTACGGCGTGTCTGCTGTGTTCAAATTCTTCAGCAACGAGAACTGCGCAGATCTTGAAGGGTTCTGCCAGTACGGCTGCGAGGAGATTCCGAACTGGTACACAGACTCTAGGGGCGGTTCTGTTCTTATCGCTGTCAGACAGCTCTGCCGTGCCCTTCAGGGCAAGACTCGCATCAACATCGCCTCAGAGGTGATGAACGATGAGCAACATAACTCGGAGTGCTACAAGAAGTGGTTGCTTAGCTGTAATCGGCAGAGCAACCGATCCAGCATCTTTTACGAGAGCTTCGAGATGATACCCCTATACCTCTACGGCCATTACGAGCGTGCCGTTGAGCTTGGGAAGAAGTGTACCGATGACGTGACCATGCTCTGGTCATCACGCAACAGCAGGATGATATTGCTATTTTATGGCTTGGCCCTTGCCGGACGGTTGCTGCAACAAATGCAGGTTCCCTGCTCACCTACCGAAGACTTTGCCTCGCAGGCCGAGGAGGTCATCGGGGAGCTGCGTAGGTTTGTGAGGATGATTGATGAATGGGCACTCGTCTCGGATATCAATTACTTTTGCTGGTCAACGCTGCTCCAGGCTCAAATCGCAGAACTATCCAAGGACCACGGAACCGCCATCCAGCACTATGAGCAGGCTTTAGACCATGCCACTGAGTACGATGCCGTGTTCGATGAGGCTCTAGGTAACTATCTCATGGCAGGTCTCTTCATACGACGAAAGGCACGCCGGTCCGCTCGTGCGGCACTCGTGGAAGCTGTTGGCTTGTTCCGACAGATGGGTGCCAACGGAGTTTCAAAAGCTATCGAGGAGGAGCACAGTCTTCTCCTACATGGACCAACAAGAAGCCATCGAACCACCGACACGGGCGTACAGACTGACTTTGTCGCCGACACAACGTCGGTCCAATACCGGGCTGTGGATGGCGAAGACGGAGGAGATCTGACACACATGACTTCCAACAACATGAGCATGAACATGAACATGAACATGAACATGACTGACCTGAAGGGGGAGCGCATAGGGGCGTGGCGAGGCTCAATGAACATGCAGGCTGAACCTGGTGCAGGACTGCCTGCTCTCGATATGATCGACCTCCATGCCATCCTGGTATCCTCGCAGGTCATATCGTCGGTGCTACAGGTGGACGAGCTGCTCAAGACCATGTGCGACGTCATCCTCCAAACCTGCGGCGGCTCAGCGACACGTGCCGCCATAGTCGTCCAGGAGAACGACTCGGACTCGTGGTGCGTAGCTGCCAGCGGTGACCCCGAGAGGGGTGCTTCAGCCCATATGCCAGGCATACCCTTGTCAGGGACGTCACTGATAGCTGAGAACGTTGTTCTCTACTGCACTCGCTTCCTTGAGTCGGTCTTTGTCCCCGACTTGATATCTGATGAGCGGTTCGGCAACGTCAACCAATCTTGGCTGCAGAGAAACCCTGTTGGCAAAGGGATCATCGCCATTCCCATCTGCCATGGCAACAAGCCGCTGCTGGGAGTCTTGTACCTCGAGGGCGAGCCTGGTGCATTCACGGATCGAAATGTCACGGTGCTGCAGCTTCTTGTCAACCAGATTGGCATTAGCTACTCCAACGCACTCGCCATGAAGAATGTCGAGAAGATCTCGGCAGAGAACCGATCCATGGTGGCAGTTCAGAAACGCGCTCTAGCCAAGGCTCTTGCGGCAGAGACAAAGGCCAAGGATGCAGAGGCGGAAGCGAAGCGCAATGTCAAGCTGGCTGAAGAAGCTGCCAAGGCAAAGTCCATCTTCTTGGCCAATGTTTCTCACGAACTTCGCACTCCTCTCAACGGTGTGATCGGCAACTCGGAACTGCTTCGTGACAGCGTCCTGGATAAGGACCAGCTCGAGATGGCAGACTCGATTCGTGTGTCTGCTGACCTGCTGCTCACTGTCATCAACGACATTCTCGACTTCTCCAAGATGGAGGCGGACAAGATGAAGCTGTACATCATCGCTTTCAACCCAGAAGACATGGTCCGCGAGGTGGTCCGGGCCGTATCGTACAGCAATCGCGAAAAGACTTCCAAGAAGAACGTCAAGATCGTTCAAGATATCAACTTGCCTCCCATGCTGATCTACGGTGACCCTATTCGCCTCCATCAAGTTCTTGGCAATCTCATTGGAAACAGTCTGAAGTTCACTGAGGATGGCTCCATCACCATCGGGGCCCGTCTCGACAAGGAGACCAAGGAGCATGCCATGCTCACCTTCTGGGTCCGAGACACAGGCATCGGCATCCCCCCTCAGCAGTTGGCCAAACTATTCCAGCCCTTCAGCCAGGCTGACGCCAGCACAGCAAGAAAGTATGGCGGAAGCGGCCTGGGTCTCAGCATCTGCAAGTCCCTCATCGAGACGATGATGAAGGGCAAGATCCGACTTGAGAGCGAGGAGAATGTGGGCACGACAGCATGGTTCACGGTGACATTCGAAAAGGCCAAGTCAGATGTCGCTGCCGGTGACGCCCAATCCAAGACGACGCCTCCCATCGACCGATACTCGGCCACCACATCCCCTCTGGAGCGAGCTGACTCGCCCAACCCATGCCTAGACCTGTCCAAGGTACCCAAGGAGCAAGTCCGTATCTGTGTGGCTGAAGACAACCCTATCAACCAGAAGATTGCCATCCAGTATGTGCAGCGGCTGGGCTACAAAGGAGTCGTGGCATATGACAATGGTCTCAAGGCGGTCGAGGGGCTCCGGCAGAAGGCCAAGGAGGGCAAGCCATATCACGTCGTATTGATGGATGTCCAGATGCCGGTCCTAGATGGCTACGAGGCGACAAAGTTGATTCGAAGGGACTCGCTAGATGCGGTGCGCAAGATCCTGGTCATCGCAATGACTGCCTCGGCGATCCAGGGAGACAGGGAGAAGTGCCTGGCTGCTGGCATGAATGACTATCTCGCCAAGCCTGTCAGATCAGAAGTGCTGAGAAAGAAACTCGACGCATATCTCAGCACTGAGGTGAGTAGTATCAAAGTGTCTAGAGAGAGTATTCGAGCTAATATCTTGCAGCATGCCCCAAACAACACAGCACAATCTCATTCAACACCTCAACCAGCGGCCCCGAGCCCTCAGCCAAGTACCAACTCCAACTCCAACTCTCATGGGCCCAACAGAACGATTGTTCTTCCGCCTCCAGTCGTCCAGCCAACTCCTAGGGCAGCAAAGCCAACAGTCTCGGACCCCATGCAAGAAGAGGCCGTGTTCAATCAACCAATTGACTACACTTCCTTGCAGGCCCAAGATAGCCCCGTCTACAGCAAAGAACATACTCACGCCCCAGAGCCGGTACCACTGACCATACGGGACAGCTCGCCACACTCAACAACCGCCGCTACACTCAGCCGTGTGTCGAGCGACAGCCGCTCAGTGGACTTTGCAGCTGCGGTGGACGGCGCTTCTCAGCATAAGCGTTTGCCTCGGAAGCTTACCAAGAATAGGCGGAACAGCGAGTCAAACAGCGAGAGGCCTTCCTTGGTTAGCACTCCGACCGAAAAGACCAAGGGTCTGCTCAAGAAGGCTCCCCAGCGACAAAGCTCGACAAGCCTCGTCGAGGATGGTCAAAAGGCCGAGAACACCCCATTCGGAACCTCCAAGGACCCCAGCAAGAGGAGCAGCTTCACTTCCACAGGCTCGTCGATCAAGGACCGACTCTTCCCTCACTAGGTTGACGGGGAGGATCCTACCACGGACGATCTTGTGTCTGCAAGGGACAAAACAGCGTGATCAGACAGGAAGCGACACGCTCAGTTTCCTTGTTCTCGATGGCACCACGATAACGTTGCATAACTTTTTTTTCACACACACGTACAACAAGACGAAGCAGTCACAGGACCAGGCAATTAACGAAGAGCCTCTCCTGTTTGAGACAGAATAGATGATTACGAAGAGAGGGCAAGAGCACGAGAGCACAAAACAATACAATAGATGAAACGGCAGAGCGGATCGGATTGTACTACACCCCCTATTATCTGCCATTGGGTGTGCTCTGGATAGGTATGGATAGGTATGAATACTTGTTGTTCACTTGTTTATTTTCAGCGAGGAGCATTTGACAAGGACGGCTTGTTATGGCTATGGCTATGGCTACAAGGAACGTATGGATGGCAGGGCGAATGGAAAGAGAAGGGTACGGGAGGGGTTTCTTCTATTCAAATGATCAATGAGGGAAGGATTGGGCTGGGATGGACGCAAAGGAATGATTGTGTGGCTGGTCGTTTGGGGCTGGTTGCGAGATACCTCCTTGTTGCCTTTATTCCCTTTTTTTTTAAAAAAAAAAAAAACAAAGAATTCACTGAACCGGCATAGACAGCATCTTATGCACTTGCTCGCCAAAGAATCGTCATGGTTGCCGATATTTTGCTGCTGATGACGGAGACCTACTCTATACGGTTATCAGTTTGCCCCCCTATGCTTGTTTGGAGCGCAACAATCTGCCCGCTTGAGCCTGAAGCTCCTTGGTGGAATCTCATCTCTGCAGAGGCAAGACCGCGGACCTCGCTTGAGAATGGATGCATACGTGTTGCCCACACCCGGTCCCAGTCACAGTCACAGTCACAGACGAAGACGCTAAAGAGCGGACCCGGCCGGCTGGTGTGGATATCCTTGACCATGCCCTATTTTGCAAATCTTGGTGTTGCGCCCATGTCGTGATCGTTA
Organism: Fusarium ambrosium; assembly: GCA_003947045.1. NCBI lineage: Eukaryota > Fungi > Ascomycota > Sordariomycetes > Hypocreales > Nectriaceae > Fusarium > Fusarium ambrosium. The sequence goes on from NIZV01000187.1 coordinate 17,559, forward strand.
CCAAGTAGGAATGCCGGTAGTCAACTCCTGCTCCATTGGGACGGGGAGGGTGGGTTGAGAAGCAAGGCACTATGACCGCTCATGGGCTCTGATCGACATCAGCAACACGAGAAGCAAGGAAAAGAAAAGAAAATCAAGAGAAAATGCGAAACGCCACATGGGAGAAGCACGCGCTAGCGGCCGTTGGCGACGACGGCGGCGGCGCGTGTGTGAGCATCGGCGTCCGAGATTAGATGAGACGGGTTATGTATGTGTGTATGTACCATGTACGAAAGAAGTGAAGGCCTTAGAGACCAAACCAAGCAAGGAGGACCTGGAGCTGCATTAAGTAAGAAAGAGGTGACATGCATACGTTCAAGAGAAACAATGGTTGAAATCAAAGGCCGTCTGTCCATCATGTAAGCTGACATGATCAAGACAAGACACAATGCGGCTCCAGTGAACGAACGAACCCTCCAAGAGATGCTGAGTTCAATGCTCAACTCAACTCGGCAGGTCAAGGTAGGTATAACAAGTGCCATTGCCGCCCATGTCCATGTGGAGATGTCGAATCTTCAGCTCGCTATGTGCAAGCCCACACACACAGGTCCAGACGATCGAAGGGCAATGCTTGCGAGTAGGTTCCATCATGGATCCAATGTAATGTGTGGATTTTGCGGCCGCTCAGGGCACAAGCGCACGGCGGAAACGGCCCTAACCGATGGTCTTATTCTCCGCCTGGTCCTGTCATGTTTCAAATCGCTCGCGAACATGAGGGTCTGTGAACCATCCGAGTGTCTTGCGTTGCCTGGTATAAGGTGAAGTGTGTATTAATTACCCTCTCTTGTGGTAATTCGAAACCCAAGCTTTCCGAGAGTGGCAATTGCGAGCATGGATTGGCGCCAGGAAAGGAACTGTCGGAAATTACCAGGGCATTCTATAAGCAGGGTCGTTCAACAAGCAGCACAGCAACCGAGGGGGGCTGCAGTGTGTGTCTTTGCTTTTTTCTTCACTCTTTGTTGTGTTGTCCGTCCATCGTCGTCGTCTTGTTGACCGTCTCGTCTTCGGTATCCATAAGCTAGGCTCTATTCTCGGTGGCCCCGTGTGTACGTATGTATGGCGAATCGAATTAAGCACTGCATCTCAAAACAGCACTTCGTCTAGGTAATTAGCTTCCACTGTTAGGTGGCTTGTTTCAATTCAAAGCGCAGAACCAGAAGCAGAAGCAGCAGCAGCAGCGGGAGGCGCGCCAGGACGGCAACAGATGACGCGTGTAGCGTCAGGCAGGGCCCTTCTCATCCGTCTCATCCCTCACCTCTCAGCGGGTGCCTGTGTCATGTTCTGGCAATGCCCCCGCTGTGCCTGACGCAATCGTTGGCTCCCTCGATGCCTATGCAGGCAAGACACCGAATTGCCCTCATCTGAATGGAGCCGCTTCCCCGGCTCCCATCTCATCCTAACCCTGGAACGACTGTGAATCTCTGGCGGCCGTCGCAGCCTCTTTTGCCGATCACTGCGCCATGGCTTGCCTTAAATCTTGGGGCTCGTGGGTTCTCGGACGATAGACACATGTCAGATGGGCTGGGGAGCGCTAGCAGGGGTACCAGAGTAGCCATTTTGCTGATCTGGATCGTCCAAACCGATACCATCTTCTGACTGATGACGAAGGGCTGGATGCTCAAATTATCCTTGGCTGTCCGCGATTGACAGGAAGCCCCCGTGGTTCGGTTATCGAATTTGCTCCCGACATACGGCGATCTGCTGTTCGCCCTATCCCGAGTGCTCCAATGAGATCAGCCTGGGCATGACCTGCAACTAAACGAGGGAGGGTGATTTCTAGTGTAGGGTAGCAGTATGCAGACGTAACTCATGAGGCCTTGTCTTGTGACGGCATGGCGAGCATCGTGTAACAGCTGCTTGGTGCGGGCAGCCGGTCATCACATCCCGTCTGGATGTATGTAACTGGACATGATCTCGGTAGGCTGCCGCCAAAGACATCCTGGCTTCGTATCCCGAATTAGGTAGATGTGAACCGACATAAACCCCGGACCAAGGTGCTGGATCAAGGCTTTCATTACGGTTAAAGGTCAGCGCCTGAGATGAACCTCAGATGGATCTTGTCAACATCGAGGTCAGGTGGTTCTTTGCTGGGCTGGATGAGGACGAACGTGGCGTGGAAGCGTGTGGCGTCGCAGTGCCGCAGACCATGAGAGGTACAGATGCTCACTCGGCTGAACAAATCAGTCATAACCAGTACGCAGTACACCGCCATTGCTGCGCCATTTGGGAGCTGAGAGATCAATGCGGCAAACATTGCGTTAGGCTGAAGGAAAAGCGGAATTGTCTCTGGCAATCACCACCAAGGCCTCGAAAAGGACGCTACTTGATGAGGTCGAGTCTAGACCCGCACCAAGATCGGAACAGTTAGATCCAAAATCGACAAGGGTGCCATCGGTTTGGGCCGACCAGGAGGTTAGTCGCTAAAGCTAGTTGCCGATCTATCAGCTCATATCGCGTCCACGAGTTTCCAACCTGCCAAACCACAACGAATGGGAGGGGCACACGGTGTGTGGCTGACAGAGCCTGCTGCGAGACCTGAGCCACGGCCTGGCGTCTTAAGGTGACGATGGGAGATCTGCGAAACAAGGTCGGCAAGGGATCCTGCGGGCCAAAAGCGGCTGGTGAAGAGGAGCAGACGTTGCAACAATAGCAGGAGGAGACCCTTCACCGCCGAACACAGCTGAAGGAAGGTTGCGGGACACCGAGGGAAAAGAAAGCAGTTGCCGTCCATTGCGCGCTGCAGTTCGAATAACAGGGCCGTCCCTGTCCAGAGAAAGGCGGGCTGGAGGCGAGAGGCAGAGGCTGACAACGGGGTGTGACCTAGTAGACCTGGTAGATGCATGGCCACGCCAGCCACACGGCCTCAGCGACGTGGAGTTGGGATGTAGCTCCTTGGTTGGCGCAGTGCGTATACTCCGTGTTGGAGGTAGGTAGTTGCTGGAAGCTTGAGCTTGGAGAAGCCAACAGAGGCGCCAATCCAGACACATCTCAGACACCCAGGGGCCGCAACAACGGGATTGGAAAACCAAGTCTGCACAGTAATGTTGCAGTGGCCGAGGGTTGCCTATCTTTGAACGTAGCCGAGTTTCGCATCATGAAGGCGAGTGCCAGCAGCGAGGCAACACTGACGTTTCGTCTGGGTTCGACGGGAGATAGACTGCAAGGGAACGAGATTGTTGGTGGTGGCACGGTTGGGGCAAGAACAACACCCCTAGCAGGACTAGATGTGACCAAGATGTGCTGCACTTGGCAGCGTCAACAAGAAGGGAAGCTGTGGACTGGGGGCTGGTGTCAACATCGACCCCATCGAGGCGTGTCCCAGGGATCGCAGATTAGAGATCCACGGCAAGTCCATAGAAGGATCAGCACATCTGACGATGGTGGACGAGGATTGCGAATTGCGGCCGGGAAGCTCTCGCTCGGGATGAGGCTACTACATACGTATGTGGTAGTGTGACGAACGAGTTCCCCGTTGTATCGTGCTGCCTTCGCCCCCCTCCCAAGTGCGTGCCCTAGGCCCTAGGCCCTTAATGTCCTGCAGCCGCCTGGGATCGGTTGCGTGCAAACCGTTGCAACGAGACCAACCAAAGCCGAAACCGAGAAGCTAAAAGAGCTGAGCGGAAGACCAAGAGTGGGAACTCGGTGGGATTTGGCGTGTGCCGTTTCTTTGTGGTTCGTCTGAATCCTGGATTCTATCCATGCAAGCATGGGGCTGGGACGAAAGTAAAAGTGACAGAGTGGGGGAGGCGCAACTAGGAGGAAGTGAATGAATGGATGGTAGGAGGAATTAAAGCAAATGAGTAAGAAAAAGAAAACATGCGAGAGTAAGAAAAAGAAAGCATCGACGCTCGTGTACAGATGCCATCCTTGAGGGCATGGTATGGTATGGCATCCATGGATGAAGGAAAAAAAAGAGAGGCACAAAGAAAGCATGGGCGTCAACCCACCTTTGGACCAAGCACCAAAAGAAGCAACGCCCACGAGGGGAAGGAGGGGGGTGGCATCGTGTTTCAGATGTCCTGTTTTGACAAGGGGTTTCCAACCGGCAGGTGCGTCTCGGACCCGACCTGCCTGTTCAGACTTTGATTGGTTGCCTAAGCTCTGGCAACGCCGGGACCCCTGGTCTTTAGCTGGCCGCTATCCAGGGTTGTGTGCATCTGTGGCTTTGCAGAGCTGGAAGAGAGGCTGGTTCTGATCTCGCTGATTGGTAGCCTCCATGGGCCTTCTCTGACTGGTTGTGCCCCATGCACACGCCCCGAGGCTTGCGGCTGCTAAGAGCACCTCCGGCATGGGATTCAGTCCGCCGTAATTACAGTCGTCGTGTCGTGAGCCTGGTGATCCGACGAGAACCCCAGCGCTGTGCCAACAAGATATCACAGAATGATTTCGGTTGCTGACCAAGCCAAGCCCGCCGTCCCCGAGGCTCGTTAGCCAGGGAGCCAAATCCGCAGCGTCTGGAGCTTCACTTACACTGGACGCTTTAATGTTGTGCTGTGAAGCATCATAGGTGGGCTGTGCGCCTAACCGCGGATAAATTCCACGGCTCGGAAATAGAGAACAGTAAAAGGAAGCGAATCCTTCATCCTCTGGGCCACGGTAAGTGTGCCGACGTACCATGGCGATGGTCACGATGATGGCGACAAGGGTTCTTCAAGCGCTGGGTATACCCAATTCGACATGCCGATTTCCGCCAGAGGCTCAGACGGGCGCCCATGCGACCCAGGTAGGGAGCTTGGTCACAAGTTCCATTCGCCTCAGACTGATTACTAGCTGTGGTAAACAAGACAGTCAGCTTCAGTATCATACACTTACTTACTTACTTACTTGACATAACTTGGGCGGCCGGATACAGCGCGAATTCTTTGTACCGCCTGTTCCTGGAAGCCAAAGGAGATGACGTTTGGACGCAAGAGGCTATTGTAACATGGTGATACACTGAGTGGTATTATCGAAGCTCTCGAGGTCTTGGTGTAACTGCAAAAGGCTATGGAGCCCCTCAGTGTTAGTCTGGGATAGGCACCCAAGATATCGTATTGCTTCCCACTCCGTGATTTCGTTATTTCGTTATTAGGTTTTGATGCTGGAGCCTGCACCCTCACTCTTTCGATGCCAGGAACCCTACTTGAGTCGACAGTATATGCACCTGCCGATGCATCACCCAGCGTTGCATCTGCCCCAGCTCTCCAGTGTCCCAAGACGTAACCGGTAGTGCCCGCGAGGGCAAGCATGAGGATCTCCATCCCTGGAATGTTGGTCTTCGAATAATGACGGCCACGTCGTCAGTGACTGCAATTCGACTCCCAACAGCAGAAATGGATTTGACGAGAACGAACCCCTGTTGTCTCTGGACGAAACAGACAAGACCAAAAGCAGGGTGTTCTTGTGCAGATGCCTGCGTCGATATTCAAGACATCCAGTCGTCTGATTTTCTCCGGGCGATCGTACCCATCAGTGCCGCGGCGGCTTGTCTGATCTGGACGGTCCAAGTTCACCGGCTGATGGGACCCTGCAATACGGATACTACACAGATTGATCATCCTTGCCGATGGTCCAACATGGGCTCGAGGGGGCGCTATTTCCGACGAGATTTGGTCTTGAGCTGATGAAAGAGGCACATCAAATCATCCTCAAGAAAATCGAGGCCCTGTTGATCGTCGTCCGCCCCGCGACTCTAACCTTGACCTGGATCGTGGCGCACTCCCGGCAGCCGGCGAATTCTAACGGCGCAAGAGGGGCGGTAACCGTTTAGAGAGGGTGGGGTCTGAGAGTGGGGCGCCACTGACCTTGCTCATCTTTGCCCTGTGATGACGATGACAAGGGTTCAAAGTCAACATGAAGAGATGACGAGATGCGGGCGACGGCCATCAGATCAGACAGGCTTGGATGCTTCATAAGGAGAGAATGAAAAGGGGAGGCTTGGAGGGATGAATAGGGCTGTATGTGGACTGTTTCGAGCATAAATCGAAGTGGCGAGAGAAATCCTGAGTAGTTGTTGTTGTTGGGCTGTCTCTTTGTTGTGGTTACGATCACAGGCGATAGGACGTTCTCTACCAGGTATGTAAATGAACGGATGGCCTTCGCGGGGCCCAGAGAGCACCACTTAGAGCGCCATGCTCCATCGTGCTCTAGACGGACCTGGCGCCTGTGGCTGCGTGGTGGTAGGTTTAACGATCGACTTGGGTAAGGTCCCGCCCATCGCTCGAGAGAGCATCCTGGCGACGGCGACCGTGGCTGGCGAATCTGGATCGCCCTCCGTCGTCTAGAGCTTGTCTCTGACTGCGCTAGATGGCCACAGGGAAGAGGCAGCTGCCCAGCCAATGCATCATGACCAAGCTGGGCATCATTAATTGAGAATTGGAGGTGAAGCTGACTAGCCAGGCGGCCAGGCCAGGCAGCTCCGAAGAATTGAGGGCACAAAAGGGCAAGCGGGAGAGCCAAAAGGGATCTGCAAGCGCTTGACCGTTGCGGATGACGATGGATGATGTTGCCACTCGAGATTCACTAGACAGAAGTCGCACCGTCGCCGTTGCCAGTGGTCCGTGAATAGACTTTTCCCTAGCCAAGGGCCATGAGTCGACAATGTTGAAGGCTGTCGATTGGCGGTTACCTGTCTTGGGTGCCTGATCAACTCTGACATGAGGTGTGAGTGAGGCCGTTGATGGTGTAAGTCGCCAAGTTGGGCACCGTGGGTGGATTTGCCAATGTGTACGCAGCATACACCGAGTAGAGAAGTGTGAGAGTGGTGAAGACTGTTGCCAAGAGATGAAGAGAGAAAATTAACCTAACCTCGAGGCTGATGGATGCCTTGATTTTCATCCTAGGTGCCGGTGTTGGACGGCAAGAGCGGCTGAGGAAACTTGCTCATACATAACCTACCTAAGCTGGTAGAGGTGGTGCAGACGGAAGGTGAGGAGGAGCTGGCAACCTTAGTAGGAAAGAACGGTTCGAAGCAGTATGCCGACGGCACCTGCTAGAGGAGGCAGCTGGAGGCATGAAAGGAAGGACTTCAGCCACATCTCCTCATCTCCAAGAGCCAGAACCCAGACCGAAGATTGGAAAACGCCATTCCACGATGGCTTCAACTTCATATTCCCGCTCATCTGGACCAATTTCTCCTCTGTCATGGACCCCCGTCGCACCCGAAACAATAGACCACAGCCACAGGCCCTCGCACAAAAAGACACAGGCGCGGATTCGCACACCCCTCCTTCTTCCGCATCTCCACAAGCAGCTTAAACCCGGCTGCTAACCCACGATGGGAAGCGCGCTTGGTGGAACCGTCTCTCGTAGCCCGCTCTTGGGCCACTGCTGAGATCCATCACTTGCCCACTTCCCGTGCCTCGATTAAAGTCGCGTCCAATCCTTGTACTGTAGTACATGGCACAACACGAACTGGTCTGGTCGAGCCTTCTTGGGACCCAAATTCTCACCTCCCTCCCTTGGAGATGCTGTGCCGTATTGACGACTTCATAGTTGTGCATGGCTGGCCGGCATCCAAAATGGGCATACTATGCAACCGCATGGCAAGCTGGCACCCTCCGCGAGCTAAACTTGGTCTTGATCAACTCAGTCTAAATCGCCAACAACACCAACACCCCGGACTGGTTGGGCAACTTGACAAAACCCTGGTAGAGCTTGGATTCGAGAAGAGAAAAAGAAAACCCGCAACTGACCAACGGCAGGTTAATACGAGAAACAGACGGGAAAAACGTGGCCGCTGAGGCACCCCCAACCCGACACAGCCAGAACACCTTGGCCCAACCAGATGCCTTCAAATCGTCCGTCATACGCCAGAACGGTCCTCTATCTGTTGCACTGGATCGAAATCCTAGGCGCCGACGGGGCTTTTTTTCAGCCCTCCATGTTTACGAGCAACGACGCCATTGACGATTTCCTGAATTGCCGCTCATCTACCGAAGGTGCTTGCAACCTGTCTCACACTCCCCGCTACATACGAGTTAACTCGAGACGGGAAGAGTGCCTGGCTGGACAAAGGTGCTCGCAATAGGGTTTTGCCTCATGGCCCTCTACCTCATGGCTTTTTGCTCGGAGAGCTGCAAGGTAGGCAAGCCTAAGCACGAACGAAAGCTTAACAAGAGACAGGTTGTGCAGCCATCCCGTCTCACCTGTCTGGTTTTACTTTTGTCCACCTCTTTCAAGGTCAACTCCGGAGCTGCACCAACACAAGGCTCGACGAAGTAGTTACTCAATCTAGCCTCGATGAACGAATACCTACGGATGCCGACCCAACAGCTTCACTTACATGCACCCATTAGAACATGGGAGATGCGCCAGGCAACTTGTTCATGCTCTCGCTCTGCTTGCTTCCTTCACACACTCCTACACAAGGTCGATGGTGCACGCCCCTCCCTGGCTCCCGATGCCCCTCCACTTGGACTTGATCCATTCATCCATCCCTACCCTCGTCCGTCCCACATGCCTTGTTGTTGGCTCTCCGAGTTCTAAAACCATCCACACTTAACTCTGGCAACCGAACTGGGCTCTTATTCCTACCTCAGCTCCAAGAGTCGCCTCAGCCACTTTTCCTTGCTCTTCTGCCACTGCCACCATTGACCTTGACCCCTGTCCCAGTCCCCGTTCCCATCCTCATCCCAGTGCTCTGTGGCCGACACCACCAAGCCAAGTCCCTACCATGTGCCTAATCTGTCAATCTCTTTCTGATACACGCTTCTATCCCAAACCTCCAAGGTAACCTTGCCTGGCCTTGCCTTAGTGAAATAATCCAGGCACGCTCGCTTCTCCACACTGGCACGATTTCCGCCTCGGCCCTTGCCCTGATTGTGGTTGATGGGCGTGACCCGGTTGTAATTGCTGGTGGTTTGGCCTATTGCCCGCTGGCTGGCTGTCAAGGCCGTCTTGTTCGAGAGCCCTTGGCTCTGGCTTTCGACCCTCTTAGACTGACCCTCCCCGGTCTCATCCCCTGGTTTGCCGGGGAGGGCTTTCACCAAGGCTTTCTCCCCCTTCGAAAGCTCAGGGAATCTCTTTGCTTTGATTGCGAATCCAGCCAGCCAGCCAGCCAGGTAGCGAGCGAACAAGCCGAGACGCAGGTCGGAGAAGCATACGCCAGAGACGAGACGTTTCGGCGGCCGGCGCTTGATGATGTGCGTATAAGCGGGTGGTGGGCGTGTGTGGGAGTGTGCGTGTACGGGTGTGCTCCATTCTCTTTTCACCACCTCTCTCCACCTAGTCCGATCCTCACTTACTCACCTTCGCTCAGCCCTCTTTTTTCCCTCTTCCCTTCCCTCTCATCCATCGTGGACTGAAGATCATCCTCCTCATCCTCTCGTCCTCCCTCCCTCCCTCCACCTCAATCTCCATCCCTATTCGTTCCTTCCGTTCCTGAGCCGTTGGCCTTGTTCCCTAGCTCCCTGATCTTCTGTAAGCTTGCGAGCTACCCTCGTCCCCGTCGCGGCAGAGTTGTCAGTCAGTGGAACGGCCGGTTTCTGGACAAGACAAGCGAGAGGACGAGCCAGACAAGCCGGATCCTAGGTCTGGGCTGCATTGTCGAGGAGGTCCGGCCCCCAGCTTGTCATTCCTTTCTATTGCAAGGACAGTTCTGAACGGGTTTCTCAAACCATCGACAACCACACAGACTGTCTGTTGGTTAACACAGGACCGACTAACAACCATATTACGCTGGCTGGTACCTGCGTCCGTGTCCGTGTTGGCAGGTGTATCGGTCCGTCGTCTTGCCTACCTATCTGGGTTGTCATCCTCTCCTTCTGGTCTGGTCTTCGATTTCTTCTCAGCAGCTGTTGGAGCTGACTCTGTCTCGAGAGTCCGTCCCAGTCGTCCTTCCTTGTCCGGGACTTTCCTTCTCTGGCTTGTTGTTCCCGTCCGTCTGTTGTCGACTCCACCTGTTGGCGTTGGCTGGAGCCTCTTCTCAGTCCGTCTCTTCCTCTGGGCCCCCCCCTCCACCACCACCAACATCCATCCATTGGCAGCATCAGCATTGGCTTTCTGTTTCTTTTCTGCGCGTGCCCCCCATGTGTGCCATGTGGAAGAACCATCCATGACCGCTTCCAAATGAGCTTGGCCCTTGTCAACTGGTTTCATCCGCCCCGCCCGTTTCGACCGCCACCACATCTCCATCTCTGGAGCTGGCCGTCATCTCCAGCTCGCCGCCCGCTACCGCCGCCATCGCCATCTCGGCCGCCTTATACAAAGCGTGCATCCGCATCTACATCGTATGCCCTCCTTCTTTTTACTCTTGTCCTCTTTTCCATTGTTTCCCCATTATTCCCATCGTACCTTGTTTTGTTTCTTTCTCCTTCTTCTTTATATCGGCCATCTCCGAATCAACAACACCAACACAAAACTCCCTCCGTCCCCCCCCCCATCTCATCCTTCTCTCGTCTCCTCCTCCCCCCTCTCACCAATGTTTCCGGCCTCAGCTGTGTCATTTTGACTTCTGCATCCCCTTTGCAAAAGTCAATAGCAACATAGTCGCAGCCCCCGAAACGCCCACGCACGCACACATGCCCCCACTGGCGTAGCCCAGCTGCCACACAACGATGCTTACCGTCAAGCAGCCACCAACCTACGGCTACAAGTCCGTCCATGACCTGCCGACTCCGCCTTCAACTTCTCGACCTTCTCCCCCCTTGATATATCAAGAGCCAGCAACCAAGTCCTTGCCGGTCGCTCACCGGAGCCACAGCCCACCATCTCAGCCCATGTCGGCTCCTCACCGTGGCCTGCCTCCCCCGGCGGCCATGACTCTTCCTCCCCAGCAGCCTCCAGCTGGTGTTGCTCCTCCGCCTACGCATCATGCACCTCCTCCACCACCCCCGCCACCTCCCGCGCTGGCTCCTCCAAGTCACCAGCAAAGGGATAGCTGGGGCCAGCTACCAGCTCCGCCTCAGCAATGGCAAGGAGCCGAGGAGTCTATGAAGCATTGGCTGCAGGCAAGAGCCGAGGAGGATAAGAGGAGGCAAGAGGAGGAGCGGACGAGGCAGGAGAGTTTGCGTCTGGAGCAGCGAAAAGTCGAGATGGACATGCTAAGGACCTCTCTCTCGGGGGGTATCCCTCCACCAATGGTCCCCCTCGTCTTTACCGGGATGGCCAGCGGAGGTATTATGCCACAGGCTGCTCTGGAGTGGGCTCAGCAGTTTATGCCGCCCTCGCAAGTCCCCAGGGCTCAGATAATGCCTGCTGGGTGGCCTGTTTCTCCTGAGCACCAGCGAGAATCCCAGGTGCATGCACAGGCGCAGCAGGCTCACGCACAGCATCATGGTCTCCCTCCCGCACCGGCACCATCAGCCACTGGATATGCGTACCCAGGGTCACCAACGAGGCAGAGAGGCCAGACGGTGAGCGGTGCCATAGGGAGGCCCATGGGAGCACTCCCGAGCCTGAACACAAATGTTCCTCAGCCCACGCATGGTCCTCCTCCCGGGATGCACTCGCACCCGCACATGCACCAAGCTCAACAACAGCAGCAACAACACGAGTCTCAGTCGAGCCCCTCGATATACTTCCATCACTGGCAACCGCCAACATCGCAAGCCAGCGGCGGCTCGAACCGACCCGGAAGCCCTTCCGGTTCGTCAAAGCCTAAGAGGAAGCAAGATTCTCTGTAGACTAACGCAGGTTCTGTGACCATAGGGGAGACTCCCAGAAAGCGCAAGGCCACGGGGCAGCACCAACCTGCTCCATCTCCCACCCGCATCGAGCAACGACTTCGATCCCCGCCCCTCTATTCTCAGAGCAGCTTTGTCAATCCGTCATCTAGGGGAGGAAGGCGAGGGCATACACGCCAAAGAAGCGACATGTCGCCATTTCGAACCGCAGGCCCAGGACGATCACGAAGAGAGAGCTTTGGAGGACCGCTCCGCCGAATGTCGCCGATACGTAGCTCACCGGGGCCCTCACAAGACCGAGTGGGAAGCGAACGCAGCGAGTCTCAGAAGCAATCAGTATCGTCTCTGCTCTCGGAGGAGCCCCGATCACTGCCACAGCACCCGGGTATCCCTCGTCCTGGGGAGGAGGTCGAACATGGACATCAGCAAGCGTCTCCGGTTGAAACAAAGCCGCAGACTGGTGCTGAAGAAATGTCGAGGCGCGAAGGCACAGGGGAGGGCGAAGGAGCGCAAGGGTGATTGATTAATTTCCTTTTGGCGCGTCCTTGTCGATCGACCCTCACGCTTGCGCGCCACGCGCCAATATTGGTTTCTTTTTTTCGCACATGGAGTCGATCATTCTCGATGGATATTTATACGACGTTTAATCACCAGATGGTTAAAATCATTCACGACACTTGGAGAGTTGTGCTTGCTTTAGCTCGACAACACGTCTGGGGCCCCCACCACGACTGGAATGGAGAGCAGCATTCCAGACCACCAGCAGTCGTGGACAAACAAGATGCTGTTGAACTACAGCTGGGCAAACATTCTCCTTCACTTTCACGACCACCGTTACTACTATCAAAATTCGATTCCGAGCCCAAACAATATGTTGGTTGTTGGCTCTGTTTTATTACTGCTAGAGGTTTAAGGCGCAGCTCTAGGAACTACATGTTTTAATCGCATCTTTCTGTTGGTATATGACCTTGGAAGGGAAGAAAGAAATGACAGGAAAGGATGGGAAAGGAATGGGAAGGCCAACGGAAAACAAAGCAGGTTAAAGAATGGGTGGACTCGAAGGAAGCGGAGTTCTTAGCATGGATCCATGTCAACATGGTGAAGGAAGGAGTCTTGATTGGGATTATTCGCATATTGTTTGGTGCATGGAGCTTGCTTGGGCTCGAAAAGGACATGGAAGAAGGGGATGCCGGCTTTGGATCATACGGACACTATAGATACCCTGCGGGGATGACCCGGGCAGGAAGATGAAGTTTCGCGGCTTCGAGGAATGCATGACAGTATTCAAGGCGTATATTTTGAGCCAGATGCGATGGTTTGGGTCTTGTTTGATGTTGGGATGGCTTGGCCACTGACTGACCAACAGAGAGAGTCGACTAACCAAGCTGCAGTAAAGCTTTGAGACTTGGGCACAAGAGCTAAGCTACCTAGTTGGCGATACTCTTTGTCTGGATTAACCAAGGTACACTAGATGGAAGCACATGGGCCAAAGCTTATCGGGTTCAACGACTGCCGACTAATGTTTGGTGGTGGTGGTGGTCGGTAGTTCCTCTGTTCCTGCAAGAGAAGCCACAAATTCGTAATCAGGGGAAAAGTCAAAAGCATCTGGGCGAATGTTGGAGCTAGACCTGAAATCTAGATGCCACTCTTGTAACTGCAACCACACACGATAGGCAAAAGAATACGAAAGAAGCCCAGCCACTCTTCCTCAGCCCACCCAAGCAGGAAAAGCCACACACACCACACACATACATACATACATACGCCCACCTGAAGCGAGCCAAATGGTGTTTCAGACCCTGTTTTTACCTTTTAATCTTTTTAGCCCCAATTTTTCAGTTTTCGGCCGAACGAGAAGAACCTGCCTAGGTGGCTTGCGTAGGCGAGCGTGGGATGTTCGATGCGATTAGAGATGGATTCGGTGATGATCTGATACGAAGGGGTGAGGAAAGGAAAAGTGGCGGGCTGGGAATGACCGAAAAAGAAAAGAAAAGTGGTATTCTTTGCTATAACACGGGTCAACTATTGCATATTTTCCTTTCAGTTATCGTCATTCCCGCAGGTCCTTTTTTTACTCTTAATATGCATGTGTTGTGTGGTTTTTTTGGTCACATATCGCCCACCCCATCATCGTCCATCGCCAAGCCGTTGCATTGCATATGCTGGTATCTTTTCTGTTACACACCACCCCCTCTTTCGGGAGTTAGGGCTTTAAAGAGTATGTCGGCTCCTCAACAGAAAAAAAGATGATGACAGGGAAAAGGAGACCAAGGATTATCACAAAGGAGAGAGAGAAGGGTAGAAAAAAAGGAGTGATATGTAGGTAGGTAGAGACTGTCATAGAACAACCTGGATATAGGTACCTTCCCTTCACCTGACACCCCCACTTCGCCGAGCCCGCTTCCGACCTGCTGGGCTCCGTGTTCCCCGGACCCGGACCCGGCCCCGGGACGCATCGGAGGTAAAGACCAAAAGAGGTAATCGTCACGGCATGTTAAGCGAAGTGCAAGATGATGGGTGGGCGGGAGAGAGAGAGAGAAGCACAGACTCTCTCTTTTCTCCTTCTCTCTCTTACCCCCCCCCCCCCCCCTCCTTTTTTTTTTACCAACCCTTTTTTCTCGCTTCGGGCTTTTTGCATGCATCCTAACCAAAAGGGAGCGTGGGCTTGCAGCTTTTTGTTATTTGTTATTGTTGATTAGCGAGCGTATTAATGTGTGCATGCAATGGATGCATATCGCAGATTGGCGCGCCACGCCCTCTCTCGCTTCCCTCGAGTCGAGTCGATTGCCTTGGTCGATGCTACCTGGGCTGCAGAAAAGGCTGAGAAGCCATGTCACCAAAGCAGACGACGAGCATGACGGGACATGATATGATGAGACAAGATGATGAGACAAGCCACAGCTCCAAAGGCTCATGGCTGTTTTGTACTGTATTTACTCCAATAGGACAAAAGAAGCAGGCGCTGGGCTTACATCAAGCTCCAGCCCGCCCATCGCTCTTTGTTCTACCTCGTATCTCGTTTCACCACCTCTGACTTTGCCCCTCACCCTTCTTCCCCAACTGATCATGCATTTCCTCAATCCTTCCGACGTACATTGATGCATCTGTCGGCGTGTCCATGTATCATCTCATCCCATTCCCGTAGCATACGATCCCATCCCTTCCCAAGCCTCATAACCCTCAAAGCAGACAACAAAGCAAAGCAGTGCCAGGAGGGGGTATATAGAATTAGCTTCCATGGCTCCAAACGCTATCGACCACCAAAACAGATAACTCCTTCTTCTTTTTCTGTATCCATGACGTCTCATATGCCATGGACCAGCATATGATATGTACAAAGGAAAGGTTGGGCCTCGTCTAGGCATGTGGTTCCTCAGAGGCCGGAGCTTGAGGAGGGGTATCGAGCGGCTCGCAAAGCAGACAAAAAAGCACCCTGCTGGGTATCGTGACACCGCTCCGTGCAAATTACAAAGGGGATAAGGCTCAAATGACAAAGGGAAGAAGGTTTGTGACAAAGGAGAGGAGTCCTCGTTGGACCAAGAGTCATGGCAGCAAGGCTAGCTATGCCTTCTTTTTGCCGTGGTGTTGTTTGTATTCCGCCTTGACCACTTTCATGAGCAGGTCTTCATCCTTGATGGGTATAGATGACGTCAACGCCTTCATGGCGTTCTCGAATTCTGCATCCAGCAGAACCTCCCGTAAGGCTTGAGCCAATGCTGCACTTGTAGCGTGCAAGACATCGTATTCGCCTGATGAGGGAGGGTTGGTCCCAGGCTTTCGGGGCACCGTCGAGTCGCTTGATGCAGACGTGTCGTCGCCCAATAGGAGAAAGACATCCCATACTCGTAGTTGCGCTGGGAAGGGGACGGAAAGGTTAAATAGAGTAAGGTACCAGCGCGTACCGTATGCCGTGGTATCGATGCAGAGCTCAACCTGAAATCGTTAGCGCCGGCCAACGGCGTCATCAAGGAGCAATAGACTCGACTCACCAGCTTACTTGCGACTTCCTTGTTGAGCCAGTTGGTACTGAAGTCGTTCATCGCAGCCATGAGCTCCTCGAAGCCAGGGCGGTAGAGGCGTGCAAGTCCACGCAGCTGCCACATTCGCACTAGCATGACAAAGCACTTCTCCTCATCAAAGTAGCACAAGAGCGTCGCCGCTAGCGATGCCATGCCCTGCACATAGCCCGTCTCGGGGAAATATATCGAGATGGCGTGAAGGACACGGAATAGCAGTCGTTGACCGCCTCGGTAACGCCGTCGAAACATGATATGGCGGCTGATTGTCCGAGGCACGTCCAGGTCAATCTGGACATCGTCCGGCGAGCTCCGTAGCTGTAGCCGATGAAACTCGGCCACGATCCGATCCTCTGCGGTCGAATCTTGGTGTTCCCTGGCGCTGGTGGCCATGAAGGACCACCACGCCGCTCCCCGCCATCGATCGGGGATACCTTTCCACGTTCTCTCGATGAGTTTCGGGTTCTTGGAGTCAAACTCAAACTCCATGCCTTGGCCTTCGCTGCCGCCTTTACGGACGACCTTGGCCATTCTCCTCCATTTTTCTGACCTCTCCCATTCCTTGCGCTTCATCACTTCCGTCAACTTCTCGGCCTGTATCTCGTCGACAATATCTTGGAGGCTTGGCGTTTGGTTGAGCATATCCCCCGCTTCGTCCATCCATCGCCTGTCGCGGTTATGGGGCAACAGGTTGCTGGCCTGGCGAATGACGGATCGGGACGACCGAAGCGACGTTGACAGCGATAGTTCAGATGTCTGTGTGTTGAGCGACCTGGCAGAGACCTTCCTAGTTGGGGTATGTCGACCACTGAGTGATGACGATACACCAAATGCATCTCGCTTTAGTAACACGTTACGTCTTCTAGGCGAGCCGGATGCAGATCTGGTCTCTGTCGGTGTGCCGATTCTTGGTGGCGGTACAGTAATGAATCCGTATCGGTCAACGCGGGCGCCCTCAAGATCATCCCAATCCTCAAGTCCACCGGACGTCTCAGAGCGCGGGGAAAAAGTACTTCCAGACGCGGGCATTTGCCAGGCTGGAGAAAGGCGACCGCGAACACTACACAATGGGGAGTCGAGTTAGCATTGCCACAGTCCAAGATGAACAAAGCTGGGACGTCAAAGGAAAACCATACGGGTCAAGTTCATTCTCCTCGGACGGGACCTCGGGAGTCGGTTCAAGACGCTCGCAGTACGAGCGCCTCTTGCCTGACTCACCGCGGGAACCATCGCCAACAGTATAGAGCGATCTCACCTTTTGAGATTCCTTCTCCACGTCGGCGGCCAAGACGCGAATGTCGGGGGGCGACATCTGGCCCTGAGGGGAACCCCTCCTATCCGATTTATTCATGTCGTTGGACTCGTCGCTGGGTCGAGGAAAAGATTGCGACACGGGCGTCGTAGGAGTGGCAACCCGAGTCGGTGTGGTGGGAGAAGTGATGGAGGGAGCAGTTGGTGTTGTGGGAGTGGCGCGTCCATCGTTGTCGATAGTAGTCTTTGTGGTCGCGGGGGAGGGATCAAGTGACTTGTTGTCTTGGTCGGCTGCGCCGCCGAGGGCGACGATATCGATATCCTGAGCACCAAACATGATGCTACCGCGGTTGGAGAAGGTGACAGAGTTCATGAAGCCATCATCAAGAAGACTATCACAAGGGATGGAGACGTCGAGGGGGAGGAAGGGGAGATCGCAATCAGATGAAATGGTCCCCGCCGACGTGGTAGTGCTATTAGTGGAGGACCGGGACCTGTGCCAAAAACGGGAAGAGCCCTTGGGGGACCACGATGTGGATGAGGATGGCGCCTGCTTGGGCCCAGCCATAGCGGTAGCAGTGGCTGTAGCGTTGGCGGTAGCGCTGCCTGTAGTGCCAGGGGCATCGACGGCGGTGGTGGTGGTACCGGTCGGGGTGCTCGAGTCGCTGGAGGTCCTGGAAGCCGGGGTGGAGGAGCCCCGCCACAGGGGCTGCATTGGCGTACTGAGCATCTGTGATAGGCTCTTCTTGCCAAGACGCTGCCCTGACCGCAAACTGAGGCTCTTGACGAATTTGCGGGGAGATGTGGAAAAAGAAGAACGCGGTGAGGATGAAGTCGAGGGAGGAGGGGGATAGGAGCTCGAGGTAGCAGCAGGGCACGACGGGGAAGAAGGGATTTTGGCTGACTTGGAGAAGGGAATGGGGATGGGAATAGCCCTGCTGGCTCGAGTGGGTGTTGCAGGATGCGAGTGGGACGCCGGCGGTGGAGGAGGCGGCGTGGTGCAGCCAGCGTTGGACACGACAGACGATGCGGCGCTGGACACCGATTCTAGAGGAGCGGTGATGCTATTCTGGTCCACGAATGGATCATCCATGTGCCGCACCGTCGTACTGGGCCGCGACACAACCGACGCCGCCAGAGATGAGACTGAAGATGGCACCACAGGGACGCTCCCGCAAGCCTGCTCGCACAGCGAGTCCGCAAAGTCGTCCTCGTCCTCTTCTTCGTGGATGGTCGAGGTGGAGTTAGCCCTGGCAACTCCCGAGTCCCGTTTCCACTCTTCCGATGCCGAGACGGGGGAGGTCCGGGGAGACGGTGAGGATGAAGCCGTGCCTCGCAGAGCCGGGTGCTCCTCGGTCGGCGGAGCGATGCTACCCGGAGGCGGAACAACGACAGGACGGTGGTAGGAGCTGTGGAAGGAGCTGTGAGACGAGGCCGACGAAGACGAAGGTCGTCGCGAGGGCCGGGCGGGATTCCGCGAGATGATTGGGATCGGAGGCTCTGCCGGGACAGTCTTCTCGTATCGCATGCCCACTAGGCTTGCGTCGTATCTCAAGCTGGCTCGGCGCTCCGTGGGGTACCGCGCATTTCCAAATTTGGGCGGCAACATGGCGTTTCTTTGGTCGAGTTTGACAATGGCGCTATTGAGGTAGAGATCAAGTCACCCGCACCAAGTGTCTGTGTGTGGCTGTCGGTCGTCAAAGAGGCGGCAACCTTTTTTCTTATTGTGTGATGTTTGTCAGTGAGACCCCGGCAGGGAGGTCGAGTGAGAGAAGCAGATGCAAGGGAGCAGTGCTATGCCGGGGAACACAAACACCAAGGCCCGAAGCTTGGGGTAAGTGAGGGAGCTGGGGTGGAAAGACCAGGAGAAGAACCTGGACAAAGGGGGGGCTAACGGCGGATGTTATAGAGGAACAACGGACAGGTCGTTCTCTGGACCAGGCGTTCGGGATCCAAGAGGGAATCCAAGGGAGAGGCTTCGAGTGTCTCTGACGTCGATGACGCCTTGTCAAGGGAGAAGAAAAACCCCCCTCCACACTGAGACTGTCGGCTCTCAAAAATCGCTGGGGTTCCAAGCTGGCAGCCTCGACCAAGGGCAAAGTCCCCAAGTCTTAGACTTTGGCTGAATGGGATGAGACAGGGCAATCTCGCAGATCCGAACAAGCGAAGTAGCCGTGCAGAGATTCAGGTGTGTTGGGCAAGAGCCAAGAATTGGTCGATAATAGCGGCGTAGTGGTGGTGAGTCGAAAGGCGGACAACATTGAACGATACTAAACACTCGACCGCTTAATTACTTTCCAGGATGGTACTGGAAGCGTAGATGGAAGCGAGACACGGGATCGAAAAGGTCGAGTCGGTCTGAGCTGAGGCCAAGAGTGTGAGGGCCGGGTCGAGGTTGAAGAGGAAGGCACGAGGTTGAATGAGATGAGACTCAAGAAGACGGACGATCCAAAGCGCGCGGTCGCCGTGCGTTCCTTATACATATAACCAACTACCTAACTACACTACACACGCACAACAAACGCACGCACACACGCATCTACAGCTTTTTTAGCTCGGGATTTACGTCCAGGGCCACCAAGTGACCGAGCAGGCCGGTCAAACGCAGACTCACAGTGAGTGAGAAAAAAAACGACATAATTTTTTACCCATCCAGCGACAGCCACATCATCCACCGCCCTCCCGTTGGTCGAGGCACGTCCCCGTTACTCCATAGATCCAGGTGGACACCGGCCCAGCAGGATCGGAAGTGGAAGCGAGGATGCAAAAGACGCACGAGGCGGCGAGACGGTGAAAACCCTCTGGCTCGATCTGGATGGCCGCTATCCACACCGCAACGCAGTCTGCACCCGCGCTAGACCAGCCAGGGCTCCTCATCCAAGACGACGACGACGCTGGCTCGCGGTGAGGACGCCTAACAACACATCAACGTCTCGTCACGCACGTACAGTCGGTCTGGTCTTGTACTGTACCTGACGCATCACGCGCACGCACCAGGGCCGGGGCCAAGGTCAGGCCAGACTTGGGTTCAGGTACCTATCACCTCTCAGTGGACATTCTGAGGAATACCGACTCTCTACAATTTACGTGAGGCATACCATCGGCCAAACGCATTGCAACCCTTCCTGCGCAATAATGCAGCTAAGAAGGAGGCTGTTTAGGTACGGGAGAGCGCCGCTGGTAACGTCCAGTCCACCCAACCAAAAAGCATGTGAGGAACCGGACCAGTCGATAGCCTTCCCCAGGCTGCCTCCATCCGTTCCCCGGATGGATAGAGTTAAGAGGCTTTCAGATGATGGGGGGATTTTCCGTCCTGTTTCCTTTTCCTCCCCTCAATTGGATCTGTTAAGACACACACCGTTACCCAGTGTCATTCAGCCAGGCTTTTGCCAAAGCTTGTTGCATTCCTGGCTGCAAGGGGGTGACCAAGACGAGGACAAAGACAACAAGAAGAAACTCTCGAAGCCAGACAGGGTGGGACTTGGATGCCCGCCTCGGCCCTAGGGCTCCCCGGCCTTGGCTTGGTCATCCAAGGCCAAGGCAAGCCGGGCTCAGAAGCCTGTTCTTTGACAAGTTGACAAGTCTTGCCGTCAATCACAACGACCTCTGACTGGTGGACGGGACGGGCTTGGGAGAGTTTTGTGACCTATCACACTCAGCCAATCGTCAATGTGTGGACCATCCCAGATACCGACAGGGGTACCGGACGATACAGCCATGCCCCTTTGCGACCACGTAGGGCAGGGCGGGACACACACGCAGGGGAGCGAACCTAGGTTTGGCTAGGTAGGGCATGGGTCTGCAAGGTACCCGCGACCCAACCCAGAACAACCAAGACCAAGACAGACGCAGACACGGGCACAGCCAGAGACAGGACAGACACTTCAGGGCAGGACAGGGCAGGGCTCAGGGACACCCGGCCATGAGACACCAACCAGCATCTCGATAATCAAAAACAGTGCTGGGTTGGGCAGCCCTGCCCTGCCCTGGGCTGAGCTGAGCTGGACTGAACCGGATTGCCATCTCACCACGCTCGCATTGTTTGCGCGCATTTCCCACGATCCGGACCCCTTATTCAAAACAAATCCTTCTAGATTCTCTCTCAATTCACCCATGCTCACCGGCCAGCACCCGTGTCATCAGCCAGCTCACCATACAGAAAGTCTACTTGCGGTTCAGGCTGGCTTACTAAAAGCAGTCTCTCAAGAAAACCACGCAAACACGATACGATACGATACGACTCAGGAAAGCCGCCTGCTCGGGGACTTGGGATAACGCTCCCGCCACCATTGAATCAGGTTCTTTCCATCAGATCCGGATTCTGCCTAGTAGACTCAAATCTTGGACAATACGACCCGGATCAAACTTTGTTTTTCCCGAGACGTGGTTCATCATCAACTTGCCCGTCATCTTGCGCCGCGTCTTGCCATGATTGTCGAGGCGCGATGCTGACTGCGCCCTACCCGGTTCTTTGTGGCTGCTTCTCCATGCCTCTTCTCGGACCGATCTTAATGCTAGAGGCCGTCATCGTCTTGTCACTTTTCCAATCTCGAAACAAAATTTTCTATTGCGCCCCCTTCACTAATTAATCGCCCTTTGTTCTCGACGAGACCCCTAACCAGCTGGTCTAATCATGTATCACATTGATCAGCGCTCACCTCGAGCAAACCTTAAAGGACTGCTCCCCCTTGCTACTCAACAGACCTGAACTCTCTTTCCTTCTTTCACCGATATCAGATCAGAGAGATCTAGCCCCGGCAGAGAAAGCCGAGAGACACGGGCAGTCTGGCCTCGCATGCCTGTCTCAGCCATTCCCACGACGGGACGTGGTGATGGTTGGTGAGCCTCCGCGTATGCCCTGGTTGATCTACCCGTCTCCCGAACCTAGCGAAGCTTCCCTGCCAGGATCCGAACAAGGATCATCATCTGCCCTGGTCGATCAGCTTGGCTATGGACGGAGAGGACCGAAAATACATTGAAAGTGAAATGAACGAAATGAATAAAACTCTGAAGGAGCAAAGGCTCATCCTCGAAAAGAGGCCCTATCCTTGGCAGGTTGGCCACACATGAGCCACAGGAAAGAGAGCACAAAACACTAAGGATGGGGAAAACCCGCCTCTCTGTCTCCCTCCGTTGGGCTCCCGCAGTCCACGTTTTCCCACAGGCCATGCCGGGACCCTCCCTTCCGCCCCCGGGCCCTGCCCTGGTGTGCCAACTCATCCCGACATCCACCCGGAGCCCAGCCCGTTGAGCCTCCCCCCCTGCTACTTTCACCCTTTTTTGCATCCTCCTCTGCGTTCGTCTCCTTCTTTTCATCTCATCGCGTGGTAGTGGAGACTCCAATGCCCGGAGTCGGAATGGCGGCGGTGAGATCTTCCTTGAGTCCTTCTATTTCTTCTTCCTCCTCCCCCGGGAACAAACGGATCAGTTCTGTCTAGCAAGGACCAGGGAAGACCAGTGCATCGGCTCCCTTGTGTGTACAGATGTAGGGCACGAACAACGCACAATGGCACGCTGCGGGAAGTAGAAAACTAGCATCTGCACCACGGCCGTTGGGACACGGGGCAAGGGGGAGACAAGAAAAAAAAGTTTACTCCGGCCGCACACGGCGTGCCAGCTGTTGAGTGCATGCAGCGACTAGTCGACACCGCGTCTTTCTGGTGGATACGCGATCCTTGCTAGGGTATCCCAGGCCCACTGGGCTTGAGCTTGCTTCAAGGTTGTTGCTCAATTGCTGTGTCCGTCGACTCCTTTCCGCCTCAAGCTTGGCCTAGCTGCGCGGGCCAGAAGGGACCTAGGAATAGTATCAATGAGGTTTTTGAGGCGGACAGAGCCAAGGCGCCAGCTTGGCTTGTCAATGCTCTGCGACACGGGATGAAAACGGGCAATTGAAACATGGGGATTTTCAGATTTCCACCTCGACAACTCCATACGCCTGAGCCGAGCTATACAATCTCGCGCTAACTCTACCTCGCTTGTCCTCTCACCTCTCCTGTCTGCCTTTCCCAGTCGTCCGTCTGTCCAATGCCCCCGGATATTGGCGCTCTCGTTCTCCCCCCGTGGTCCTGGCCACCTCGACAACACGGCCGCATATGTGTGTGTGGTGTGTGCCCGCCACCTCGGGATGGCTGGCCAAGCTTCCCCCGCTGCCAACGCTCCTCTTGTCCCTTGCAGCTTGCATCGCAAATTTTCATCCCCATCGAATCGAATCGCCGGGGGACCTGATACTCGCACGCTGGCCCGTGTGGGGGTTTCTGCTTCGTAGACCCTGCTCTTTCGCTTCTCCTATCTCGACTCGGTGTCGAGGAACAGAGAACTCTCCCTTGGTGCAGGCCAGTAGACCCCCGGTGGTCCCCCCCTTAGGCCCTCAAGCGTCTCGCTGGATGGCCCCTTGAGCCTATAATGATCATGGCCCATGTCTTCCTTTCAGACTTCCTCATTCTCCCAGTCCGCCTCTCCAAACATGGGTCCCTTGCGAGTGCCCCCGCTCACCTCCAGCTTTTCCAGGAACTCGGGCGGCACCGTTGGAATGTACTTGCGCTCCCGCTCACGGTTCACACCTCCAAATCCAGCACCATATGTCACGAGCATGTCGGTCACTGATGGCAGCGTAAAGGGCAACATTAGAGCAGGATCCAGAAGCAAGTGCTCAGGCGCGTCGTCGTCGTCGGACCATTCGTCCTCGGGAGGGCTCGCAGCGCTCCCAGGAGTCTCGAGATGACTGCCGTTTGACCGATTCTTGACGGGTGTCACCGGGCTGCTGTCCTGGCCGGACCGCTGCGGTGACGCCATTCCACTGCGTCGCCGCTCTCGCTTAAGTGCTGCCTCCTTTTGGATGGCGATGAGATACTTCATGGCGCTCTTAGGCAGCCCCTTTTCGCCCACCTCTGGCCTGTAGTGATTGGCTGTATGGATGAGCTGTTGTGGACTGAGCCGCTTGAGCTGCTGGAGTGTACCCACCAGCGCCTCCAGGTCATCGGCGTCGAGCGACGAGAAGCACTGGAGCCACTGCAGCAGTTGGATCACAGGTGCCAGGTGTCTCCGGGCCGCGTCAATGGTGGTCTCTCCAGACGAACGCATGTCGCTTCCCTCGTAGTGGTCTGCTTGTCTGTTATTTGTCCGTGCCCAATCCTCCAATATTGAAATATTCATGCGGATCTGCATGGCTTTTGTTCTGGCCAGATACTTGCGGTTCGACATGATGCGATTGAAAAGTTCTGCTCCAATCCAGTAGAGCAACTGCGAGATGATCTGAGCCGAAATGACCGAGTGGATGTCGTAAAGGTCGAGCACAAAGAGAGTCGATGAAAGTAGAGAAGTGACGTTTCTGGGAGCTGGCTTCGCCCGCTGCTTGGGTGAGGGAGGCCGGAAACGCTTCTCGAGAGGCTCTTCCTTGACTTGAGCCTTTCGCTTGAACAGCTTCCACTCGTTCTGGAATGTGATGTCCTCAAATCCAGGAATGGTTTCATGGTCCAACATGGCCACGTCCAATACCTTGTCCAGGCGTCGCTCAGCGTCTCGCACGATGAGAATGAAGATCTCATTAATGAGCTCAGCGAGCTGGGCTTGGAACTCGGCCGTCGCATGGAAGAGGCCAGCATCCTTCTTGAGGTAGTGAAGTAGGAGAGTAGCGTTGGAGATCCAGAATGCTAGAATGGTCATATCCCACTGACACCTCTCAACGACGTCATTGATATAGTCCATGGCTGAGACGAGGAGTCGTTCAAGCAGCTCCCGGCTCGAATGGTAATGGGCATATCGTGCGCTCAGGAAGATCATGTTTGCCGGGACGGGTTTTTGCGACGGCGATCTCTGAGGCGTCATCTTGGTGATGATTATATCGAGTATCCGGTCGAGTTCGTGCTCCTGGAAGACGAACATTTGGTCATGGAGGCAGCGGTTCCAATCGAACTCCTGTTGTTCCTCCTCGAATTCATCAACCGGCTGAGAAATTGCGGTCAGTAAGACTGTGCAGGCAATTTTCAGGACATGTTTCTCACCTCGGGCTGATCATCCATACCCACGTTTCCTAGGTCAACTTCGAGGTCTCGGGCACTCTCCATCATCAGCCGCCTTCGCATCTCATTCTCTGCCATCTCCTCCTCGAACCGATCCTGTGTAAAGCCAGGGCTATAAAAGTCATCTGTGACGCCGGCGCTTCCAATATTGTAGCCATTGTCATGGAGATAATACGACATCTCGCTGTCTGGGGGGACAAAGTCGAATGCTGTTCGGCCGGATGAAGTCTTTTGGTCTGAGGAGGCATTGTTGTCGAGGAGAAGTTTCGCGATGCCCTTGTGTCGGTTTGTCATGGCCCACATGAGAGCTGTCCATTGATTACGATCCTGCTTGTTGACGTCGGCGCCAGCCTCGATCAGTGCCTGCACTACGGGTTCGTGGCCCTGTTCATCATGTTAGCGACCTAAGCGAGGACCAGGTTATCCGGGGATACCAACAAAGCAGCTCGCATATATGAGCGGCGGTGTTCCGTCTTCGTCCTCGGCGTTTATGTCGATATACTCCTTTGCCTTGCCATTCAACAACTTCCCGATCCTCTCGACATCGCCGTTGCTGGCAGCCATGTTGAGGGCTTTTTGGAGTTTCTCCTTCTTCTCATAGTCTGGTAGCTTTTCGTCATTCACAATCTCGTCCTCGTCTTCAAACCCCGAGCCGGACTGGTGGGCGGCCTGAGCGGCCAGCATCTCCATGAGTCGCGTGTCGCTGTCTTTGGGCCCCTTTGTGACATTGTCGTCGTAATCGGGGTCGTTGAGCGAAAGGTTTCCAAAGTTGAGGGGCTTCGCCAGAGCTGGCGTGGTGAGGAACTGGGACTGGCCTGTTGCGGCGTCGTCAGTGACGTGTTGGGCAATAGAGGGAGCCCAGGCCAGGCCCGCGCGGGTCATGTCAATCAAGTGCGCGGGTGGCGATGGTGATGGTGATGCGACGGACCTTGCCAGCCATCATACATCTCGGTCTCGGTGACGAGATGCTCGTTTGGCACATGTCGCCTGTCGTCGAGGGACCTAGGGAGGTCGGAGGGGAGGGCTCGAGGCTTGTTGTCGGGCAGGCCGTCGGGGCCGAGAGAGTCCCCTAGATCCATGGCGGAGGGAGGGGCAGAGCCAGATGCCGCAGATGGCTCATGGGAATTTAGAGGGAGTCGCTTCGGATGATGGATTTCGCATACGGTGTGTGAATAGGTCTGCGCTGCGTGTTTGAGTCAGGTTGCCGCTGTTGGGCGGGTAGATGTCGTTGGGCGCTGCGAACTGATGCCTTGTGGTTGTGTTGATATCGTGCGAGGTGTCGTGGAGGGCAACCTACCCACTTGTCCCTGATGAGACTGGAAGCTCTGGAGAAACCGTCATCCGGGCCGGGGCAGTCGCTTGCTCCATTGAACACAGCCACAGACGGTCCTTGTACCTCGACCGTAGGTGGCCCCAACATGGAACTTTACCCACTGAACGACACTGGAATATTCACTTTGCGTCAACAAGATTACTTTTGCAGACATGAATTGTTTGATATTAAGTAGTTTTCTCACTGCATAACACATGCTAACAAATAATCATTTCATTTTCATCGTAGTCACTTGTTTAACATTGTTTGCATTGATCTCTATACGAGTTGGGCTCCCAGATCTAGGTACCCTAGACAGCACGCTTGCCAAATGCGCGCAATCGCTTCACTCCGCCGTCGGGGATCATGATAAGCTTGACATGGGTAACCAGGCGGTCCTTCTCCTTGTCGGCGCTCGCGAATTCGTGCTCCTGATCCGGCCCCGTCTTGCTCGGAGGCACAAACTCCCGCCAAGCTACGGCGTCGGCCACCGGGTCTCCGTGGCCCGTCCACTCGCAGCCCTCGATGGCCACCTTTTGAGGGTAGTTGCCCCTGAAGTGCGCCGTGTCTACCACGAACCTCTCAATGTAGCCCGGAGCTCCGAGCTTGATGATGGCAAAGTCAGTGTGGCCCTTGGCCCGCGATCGAGCAGTCTCCCAGCCGTCTCCCATGTCCTTGCCGCGGCCGGGCAGCAGGAGGTTGTCCTTGTTACCAAAGTGCTGGTCGCTGCATGACACGGCGAGACCACCGTTCTGAGCCGCCGCGAGGTCGAAAATGACGTCCTTGTCATCGGGGAAGACGGGGACAGCGTGGCCGAAGAGTCGGAACCGCGCAATGCCGCCGTCGGGGTACATGTTGAGCCTCACGTGGGTGTACTGCTTCTGCGTGGGCGTCTTGAGCTTCCAGCCGAATCGCTCCGAGGGACCGCACTCTTGCACGCCGAGGATGGTCTCCCACTTGCCCCGGCCGCCCTTCCACGAGGCAACCTCCTCGTCATCCTGGCTGAAGCATCCCTCGACCGAGATGGCGGGGGCGTGGTTGCCGTTGAAGAAGGCCGTGTCGACCTCGATACCCTCAATGGTGCCTGAGGCGACGCCCAGTCTGATAACGACATAGTCGAAAAGCTCCGAGTTGTGTCTTCGGGTCTCCCAGCCGTCATACCAAGCGCCTGTGAAGACCATCTTGCCCTGCTGCCGGATGGGAGCCTTTGGGTTCAAGAGGTTAGAGGCTTCGCAGAACCATTGGTCTGAGAAGCCGAGGACCTTGCCACCAAGGGCATCGGAGATGAGGTCTGTATTCCACGTTTAGCATGAAAGATTAAGCGGTGCGACATATCACGAAGGTCTCACCAATGCAAGTCGTGCGGAAGGTCTTGTCAATGTCATTGGCGGCAACGGCCTGAGTCTCGACGTTATCGAGCTTGTACTCGATCTCGTCGGCGATGGAACCCATGATGTGTAGTGGAAGGGAAAGGTAGGATATGATGATATGATGCAGATGTTCTGACTCGGGAAGTGAGTGAGATTCGTCGGGAAACAGAGGGATCGTCCTATCTATTTAACTCTCACCTAGCCTCCGTTGGGCGGCCAGTTCCGATGCGCCCACTGTCACTGCGGGACGAGGAAAATCAGGCCAATCTTGATGATGGGCTAACCTGTCGTTGCCTGCTACTCCTCCGAGTCTCTTTCGATTGGGCGCCACGGCAATGTTCTGATCTACAACAGATTCCCCGTCTACGCGTGCCTGGGCCTAGAGCGGCAAACAAACGGTTAGAAGCAAGAGGTTGCCCGCCGGCGGCCCCCAGTTGGTAGCTCTGAGCTCCTGTTACGGCGATAGTCCGGCCGGCCGGGCCACGGCCGAGTGGAGGGGCGGGCTTGGCCGGCGAGTTCTCGGAGCTCACAGCCAACCAGGGAAGCTCCTTTGCGCGGGTCCAGGTTGGGGGGAACGGATAAAGCTCTTATCGATAGCCAAGGGTCGGTGAGAGATGGAGCTCTTTTGCTCGATCATATCGAGTAATAGATTCTATTTCCCCCCCTCACTTTCTCCTCCCCGCGTAACCCCAGCTTCGGCACTTTTTATATCCCCGGGGACACGAACTTGTGTGTTTTTCTCTATCCCTGACGCGATTGCAAGGCGACATGGTGGAATTGCCGTCTTTATCACTGAAAAGCATGATCTACCCCGCGCCGTTCGTGAGTGTTTAGAAAAAGCTGGCTTCTGATAGGTCAGACTCGAGACAGCCATTCATTGACGTCAACGTCAATCTTGTAATCAGCCATGTAAGGCAGGTAGCAACAGCCTCTTTGTAGGCACGGAGAGAGACATTGCTTGTGCACTCGTAATCAATCTAGACTTGTCCTTTTCTCCCTTCATCTACGTCAAGACACCAGCGTCTTGCTCTCAATCACAGGGCCTCCAAGTGAACCGTATTGACTCTTCAAGCTTTAACAAGATAGCTCTTTTTAGCTATTTCCCTTTCTTTCTGGTTCCGCCTGCGCCGCCGTGCCGAGAACCTTGAGCATCCCCAAACGTTAAAAAAAGACACGTTGTTGACGACACGACACGGCCCGACATCTCTCTTGATACGCGCAGCGGCTTGAAAAGATGGCGAGTGCCACAGGTATACCGGAGCGATTCCCTTCGGACGCCGAGGTCAACGGCGCCGCAGCTCGCGAGACTGAACCGCTTCTTGGCCGACCTGGCGATGCTGCACAAGAAGACGGCGTCCCGATGATTAGAAATCTGGTCCTCGGTAAGCCATCGCCATCCCTTCAGTTGCATCCCCTTCTAGAGCTGATCATGTTGCTTCCCCAGGCACTGGCATCCTTGCCCAGCTCGGAATCGTGCTGCTGGTTGCGCTCATCTGGGCCAGCGTCCTCACCAAGCCATTGATCCTGTTCTCGGCGCACCCCCTCCTGCAATCCCTCGCGGTCCTCACGCTGGCCCAGTCCGTCCTGAGCTTGCAACCTACGCACACGGCCGAGCAGAAGCGCATCGGTCAGCGCATCCATGCCATCCTAAACCTGGTCGCCTTCCTCCTCCTGGTGGCGGGCGTCACCATCATCGAGTACAACAAGATCGCAAACCACAACGATCACTTCCACTCGGCTCACGGCTACCTGGGTGTCATCACCTCCATCTTCCTGCTGCTCCAGTATGCCGTGGGCTTCACTATGTGGGCGACTCCCCAGCTCTACGGCGGCGAACACAAGGCCAAGGCTATCTGGAAGTATCACCGCTGGAGCGGCTACGCCATCCTCACTCTACTCCTTGCCACCGTCGTCGCCGCTGTCGAGACAGACTACAACAAGAATGTCCTCAAGCTCAAGCTCTGGGCTGTCATCCTCCTGGCTGCTCTGACGTTGATTGGCGTTTTGCCTAGGATCCAGAAGCAGAAGCTTGGTTTCAAGGCTCCAAACCAGGCTTGATTTGAGAGCTTGAGCTCTACGAAGAGAAACGGTCGCTGCAATTGGTAGGATGGATACACCTCATCAACAAAGGTTGAATGGCGGTAAGAGTTTTGTTCTTATTCTGGCGTTGGAAGATTATCGGCTGCGCAATGGCCTATACATTGTTTCCCCCAGCTCTGGCGAAGTATTTGATCTGTTTGGAAGGAATAGACAAGATTGAAAGACCTCTTATCATATCATAACTCGATGCTCGCTTCTCTTATCTTTGAGTAGTTGTGCCTAGACTAGGTTATTTTTGTGGTTACTTAAAAACATAGCTTGGATTTGTCACCGTCTTTCTTTGCTGAGTATACGAGAACCGAGCCCAATGTTGTATTTTCTCTCATAGCCTAAGAGATCATCGTCATTCATTATTCGCCATAGTTTGGTATTTACGAATGGCTCAAGTCCAAAGACAAACACGAGCTATGGCGGAGTATATGGGACAGGAGGTATCCTGAGGTTGGTTGAGAATCCACGACTTCTCCTCCAACCACACACACACGTGTCGATTCCGTGGGTATCATATAAGTTTTACTATTGCAACCCTAGAAGAAGACCACAACCTCTCACCGTCTTTTATCATGAGGCGAGTGGAAACATCATCTTCACGCTCAACCCGCCCATATACTCCAGGAAAATCCATCAGGCCTTCGGGCGGACCACAATAGTGACACTGGCCAAGCAAGATTGGTGCTAGATATGGAGAACAATAGTCACTGGCTCACGGCTTCTAGTTAGCCAGCGAGTGTCTGGTAAGCTGACTCCTCGGGATCTTGGTAGTTTTGGTGACTGGAAGGCTGTCTACCAAACCTCCATGTAGCAGGACTGATAAGTTTCTCCGGAATTGCCTGACGAATTCAACAACTGAACCTTCGTACCGAGTCACCCTTTCTCGAAGTCTTTCCCTTGGAACTTAAAGGGGGAGATATACTTGTGTGTTCGATTATATGGATATCCGGAGCTTACGGTAGCTACGTCATGTCCGACACCTAACTTGTACAAAATGGCCAACCGATGTTTCACTCGCGAGTACAGTGGAGTTATCTTGAGCCGAGATTTCCAAGGCTACGGGATCCTCATTGAGTCATTCCATGTATTAACTGGTTATAGAGCTGCAAGGGGGACCAAGAGTCTTATAATGTCGCCTCCTACGCGAGGATGTGACTCTATAGCCATAAAATCGGCGTATAGTGCTTTGGGAGCATGTATCACAGCCCGTGGCTTTATGCAGGATAATTGTATGTCGGAATTCCTCAATTCAGCAGCTCGTTGATGGGACTTTACTACTATTAGGTGCACGGGAGATGCGCGGAGTTCTGCCACCAACAAGGCCGAGTCGAGCCGTAACAAGACTTATCAGATGTGCTATCCGTGTTGGATTTTAATGGATGATAATATTCATGATTATGGACATGGCGGTGAGAAGGGGGCGGCACGCTAAGAATAAAAAGAGTCTCGTCAGGAAGAGGAAAGACCTCGTGTAGCATCCGGTAACGTTTCCAGTGTGAGAATTGCAAGCTTGTTTATGAGTTCCATCCATGACAGTCCCTTCTTACGTATGAACTAACTCTCGTTAGACGCGGATTGGTATAAGAGGGTGGAAGGTGAGGCCAACAGAAAGGGTTATTAGGGAGAAGCTGGGGGATCCCGTCATACTTAGTATAGGTACAGTAGTGCGAGTTTCTCCAGTATCAGCGGGAGAGCATAGAGTAAGTAGATGTAAAGGTAATGTAATGACTTCGAGCTCATGGCTTGGTATCTATCCGCCGTGATCCAGGGCATAAGCAGTTGGATTCAAGAGTTATCAGCAGACAGTGACCGGGGGGTATGAGGGGGAGACGAGCGCCATACTACGTAGTAGGCCACCATGCACTATATTGGCAGTGTGATATTCAAGCCAGCCGTCCAACTTTGAGTCTGTGCTTCAATACAACCCTTGTTGGATTTATACGTTACCCAGACAAGGCGTTGTAAACACTGGCCATTGTCAACTCCCTTGACGAGGAATGCCAGAAGAGAGACATGGCATTCCATACGTGATTCGTTCACGCCCAGCCCAGCCAACTTCAAAATCCCCCGTCTCTGGGTTACGTTATAGATAAGCAGAGGTTGAAGCGTTCTCACCGTGCAATGTGGATGTTGACGTCGGTGGGCCAAGTCCATATAATGCAGGGTTCAGCCGCATATAGGAACCTGGCGCCTGGTGGTCTGTGACTCTCTTGATCGCGGGGGAAATCAAAAGGATGAGCGAAGGGAAAAGCCCTCACGGTAAAGAAGCGAGGCGGAGGACAGATCTGTTGGCCCTCGCTCGCTTCCCCGAACCGTAGGATTCATGCTGACCGTTTTTTTTCTTCGCTGCACGGTGATGATTCCGTCAGTCGATAACCCACATGAGTTCCCAGCAAGTTCGAATTAACATGCGAACAAGGAAGCGTTGGATGGTAAAACCGTCACTAAGGTCGGTGCGTCTGTCCGCGTCCGCGTGCTCACCTCCCTACCACCAGACGCGAGGCGAGAAGAGGCGAGGCGAGGGTCAAGCAAGGGGTAAGTTATCCCGCAGAGACAAGAAGGGATTCTAGAAGTATTTTCCGATTCCCGTGGGCCTGAGAGGCTAGCTACCATCGCCAGTGCATCGAGGAACAAGGCCCTGTACCCTTGTCAACGTTGGCGATGGAAGCATGGTCGGTCTGGTCTAGTGTGATTCTTGACATGCCCCGCCCGCTTTTCAGAACCAGGTTTCTGGTCTTGGGTCCCGGGGAACGATGCTTGTTCGTTCGCCCGTTGTGCTGTGCGGTCGTGGAGATTGCTCCAAGCCCCTCAAGTTGAGCCTCCACGTTGACTCGTCTTCGAAACTTGTTTTAACCAACCAGAGTGCACGCCTTGGCTCCCTGGCAACCTGCCATGAAGAACCGAGATGAGAAGACGCAACTCATTTTCCATTCCTAGGAAGTATCAATGGTACCTATGTTGGCGCTATATGCATGGCACCTATTGTAGACCATTAGACCTAGCCATAGTGTTAGCCAGCTGAACCAAGAATCGACTTGAACGGCGCCATCTACGGATCTAGTGTGAATAGGTTACTTTGGTTCGACATACTACGTAGTACATAGTATACCAGGGCAAGAGCAAATACCGCAGGTCTTGAGGGTATTGTCGTGTCAACATCAGTTTGAGTATAATACCTACCATAGATGCATGTGAAGCTGACGAGTATATAAAAATAAGGTTATCGGCACTTGACTCAAGTTCACCAATACGAAGTTTCGTCGGGTATCTTGCCTGTTATAGTCATTTGGTCCTGAGTTCTTCTCCAAAGTTACAAAGACGACATGGGAGTGCTTGTCACTTGTCCATCCATGCCACCATGGTTGTTAGGCGAAGAAAAAGGCAGTAGCCCAAGAACCCGGAAACTCGGGGCGCCAGGCCCAGAGAAGCTGGAAGTAGAATGACGAACGGGAGCCAATCCCTGCTTGGTCCAATGAGGCGTTGGCGGAAGACCTACAGTGCGGAGCTATTCCCGGACCCTGTCTATAATGGACAGATATGATTCGACGGGCTTGGGCTACCCTGAACCATTGAGATTGAGAACGAAGCCTCTGTCAGGTCACCGTCACCCGTCCGCCCTGCCGTGCCTCGGAGGTCGGACACGTCGTCGCCAGGAATGGTCGTCCGTCCCCCAGCTTGGATCGGCCGGATCTTTGGTGGCGCTCCACTTGACGTCAGAGTGCCTCCTCGAGACGCAGACGTCATGCGAAAGCGCCTCTCAAACCGGCTGCTGCTTCAGGCGACGGTGGGCGCACGAGACTCTGAGACAAGCAGCAAAATGGGTCGAAAAGAGAGAGTTGTGTGGGACACGGCCATGATGTGCAACGGCAACGACAGGCACAAGCCAGCAGCTGAGCGGCTGTGAAACAACACGGCATAGATACTCGTTCCAGATAACCGCCAAATCTCGGGTCCATCAGAGAGAGCCCTTTGTCGTCAGCAGCGCACCTCGTTCAAGCGCACGAGTCGTAAGACGCGGGCATTACATATGTAGCCCTATGCGGGACTGAGTGCGAGCAGAAAAGAAAACCTGGCTTCAAAACGTCTGCCTGCTTCTCGTGACAGGAACTGTCGCTCCACGGGCTGTTACCAAGTGGGGAGCTTCTCCCCTCGCGCCGTCGCGACAAGACGCCGTAGCTGGCCGTCGCGGAAACGGACGCTCAACCACGCGGTTATCTTGGGCGCTTGGCAAGCCCATTGTCGCGGTCCGTCTCACGCCTTCCGGGAAGACAGGACAGGTGGTGGATATTCATCCAGATGCCCAGTCAAGTCCATGTCAATTCGATAACCCCGGCATTGTTCCATTCGCCAGTGCAGGGGAGCAGATTGCGCTGGTGACGTTTTTAGCAAGCACCAAACCAGTCCTCCACTGTCTTGGTGGTAATTGTTTTTTCTCGCTTCTCCGGCTGCATTCCGTCTGCCCACAGCCCGCGTGGCATGCCGAGCCTCCCAATCTGGTCTACTAGGAAATTTGAAATTGAGGGCTGACCCCAGGGCCTAGACAAGGCTCCCCACTGGTGAGATGTGTGCTCCGTCACCCGAGGTACCCTCGAAATTGCGGCATGTTGTCTTGTCGGTGAGAGGTGTGCCAGCGCGAGGCATGAGGAATTCTCCTGGTGTCTGTCTGGAAGGCTGGCCGGCTGCGAGCCCGCTAGGCTAGGTGCTCAAGCCCGGCAGAAAAAGTCAATTGTCATTTCTGGTGAAGCGGGACGGCTCAACGAATGGCAACGCAGAGGGGATCGACCAGCCCTGGAGAGGCAGTCAGTGTGATGTCAATTGGGCGTCGAGTGTGGCCCGATGCGCTTGGCAGCGTCCACAACGAATAGGGGAGCTAGAAGGAGTCAGTTTGATGCAACTCATGACGGGCTGGCAGGATCCAGTGATATGGCAACTGGGTCGCCTAACAAAAAGTCGACCGGGTTAGATAAGAATAGTATGTAAAAAGGGGAAAGGAAGGGCTAAAACAAAAATTGCGATGCGCCCTAGTCGATCTGCAGGCGGTGGTTGCCCGCTCATCAAAATCTTCAGTTGCGGTTTTTGCGGTGGGAGTGGAGGAGATCCAGGAGCAGGGAGAGCCTCATTCTGGATAAGATCGTGAAGTGAAGTTGCTTGTCCTGGTAGTTTTCGTCAGAGTAGACGGCGAGTTTATGGGAGATCGGCGATCTGAAGGGAGAGCGGAGGACCGAGTCGGAAATGGCCATCCCTCATGGCTCATGGACAAGCATGGGCCGTGTTGGTGGCTCGAGCGCTTGTATGGTTCCGTATGGAACAATGTGATGAAGCCTTTAGAACAATAATCCTGGAGGAGCCAGGGTGAGTCTATTTAATAAGTAGTCGTGAATGCAGCTGGAAGGGCGAGGGAATATCGTGCTCCGTCGACGATGGCACTTTGGAAACTCGGCTCCGAACTTGGAGGGTGGAGGGGAACAATGATGGAGAATTGGAGCCAACGCTGCCGATCACCGTGCCTAGGTCGGCTTCGTTGTCGAAGTAGATCTGGCAACACAATTCTGTTAGTGCAACGGAGGCCCGCTCCCTTGCAACAGCAACACCAGACGGACATCAGAAACTGGGCACTGAGTAGATGCCTACCTGCCTTGTATGCACGTAGTATGTACCAGCCACAAGGCACAAGAGGCATCAAAGGACAAGGGCGCGCAGAGGTTGTGTGCCTAGGTATTTGACACCATTGGATTGGATGCTGGCAATAGGGCGGACGAGGTGTCGTTCGGGAAGCTCCCCCAGTGGAGTTTTTCTGTGTGCGGACTGTAACCCCGAGTAGTCGCAGCTGGTAGGATGGCAGCGTTCGGCGGAGAAAACGCCGGCTGGGGCTTGGCTTGGCGGGCTGCCAGGGATATTTGATGATGACGATGGTGATGCTGCTGCCGCCGCCCACTTTTGCAGTCAGTGGTCTCTCGATGTAATCTGCGGCAAGGAGCACCGACCAGCCAATCCCTTGAATGCATAGTATTGATTTGTCGTCGCTTATTATTAGGACCACCGTTGTTACTGCAAAGTCCGTGCGGAACAATGAGGATCAGGCTGAGGAGATGCCAGATGGTGGATGAAGGAGAAAGATGGCTTTGGGTCGGCGGCTGTTGTGAGAAATCTACTCCTGAATCGCGAGTGAGTGACCCAAGGTGACATGCTCCCATCGTGGCTGCCCTGATCTGGGGCTCTTCTCCCAGGTACGTACTGTCTAGGTTTTGCTTCTTGGCCGGGGGGGGGGGCTCTTTCCCTACGTCATCGGACAGGGTTGGTTTTACCCCCGTTCTGTGCGTAAATAATATGGGCCGACCATGCGCCTTGTACCCTCAAGTAGTACCTATCCCAAATCTGGCTAGGAGGTACAAGAAAGGAGTCGTCATGTACATGCTGGGAAGCCCACGCCAACTTTCGCCCACCTTCACCAGCGCTCTCTCTGGTCTCCAGTCCTCTCTGCTAGCCAGGCCGGGCCAGTCCACCACCACCACCACCTTTCATTCTCCGCCCTACCTAGACACCAGAGACGAGAGAGCGCGGGAGACAGAGAGACACACCACACTCTGGGACCGGTGTGTGATTGAGCCCCCAATTTTCCACTTCAAACCTCCTCTGTTGCTCGTTGCCCCGTCGCCCGAACCGCTTCCGACCCTCTCTCGAGTCTCTGGGTCCAACCCATCCT
This sequence comes from Fusarium ambrosium, assembly GCA_003947045.1. Lineage (NCBI taxonomy): Eukaryota > Fungi > Ascomycota > Sordariomycetes > Hypocreales > Nectriaceae > Fusarium > Fusarium ambrosium. The sequence continues at coordinate 53,962 of NIZV01000187.1, forward strand.
GACCTACATACGATCGACAAAACGTACATTCACAGTCGTTTCAGACTCTCGCCTTTGCTGCTGTTGTTGTCGCTGCAAGTGTTGGCTTGGGGTTAGAGGGGGACAAAACTTGTTCCACTGTTCGACTTTCGACTCTCGCTTGATATATCCGCTTTCCTACGCGACTACACTCGACAACCCTTCCTCCTGTCGTTGAGGGAAACAATAGAAATTGGGCCACGAGGCATGCAGAGGCCTAACTCGCCAACGGGCGACGAAATCTTTTCACCTTGGTTCCCTTCGCGTCAAATCGACCTGCCGATCCGCGCCTTCTCGCCCTTGATCGAGTTGCCATCCCCGCTCACCGAGAAGCCGTCCTCGAACCCAACAAGAGATGGACGAGTGATGCCGACATCGACCTCGAATTCTACTGCAAATGCGACCGCAACACCAACCGCGCGTGACCCAATGACGACGGATCGCCACCCGAGCCAGGCCCCATCATCCCCTCTTGATGCTCCGGCGAAGCAGGTCCTCGCCAGCAACAACATGGCAGGAGATTCTACTGATGAAAGTACCGTTTCTGTAGCTAAGGGTCCGGTATTCAGTCCCGAACCATTATCTATTCCCACTGGTAGCAGTCCAACGAGCCCCCGGCGCTCAGCTTTTGGTGTTACTGCTTCCTCACCTAGCCAAGCCTCTTCACAGCAGCAGCTTAACGAATATCGAGAAAAGCTTGCACGCGACCTCGAGCGCCGAGAATTGTCGGCCAGAGGCCTGATGGCGAGCCCAAACGACAAGAGTCGGGTCTCTCCCATCCCTGAGGAGGGGCTGTCGAGTTCACCGCTTCAGACATCGACCCTAACGACAACTTCTACCGAGTCTGGCGCTACTGTTCGAGGAGCTCCCACCCCAGGACCCATCGCGGGTACCCCATCCTACCCATTCCCTCGGATGGCACCCGCCGGCTTTGTGCCTTCGTACCTGCATAGACCCTTTACTGCTCTGTCTCCAACTGGTGCCCCTCGTTCATCCAACTTTGGTTCCTTCGAGGCCTTGGGCATGACTGCCCACGACAAGGTCCTCTCAGGGAACTCGACACCCGCCTCCAACTTTACTTTCAACCCTTCCGTCATGTCCCCTCAACCTGAAAACCTCGACTATCCTAACCCTAACTTGTATGACCTCTCCCTGATGCTGGCGGCCGAGCCTGGCCTGGATGCTTGGTGGAATACTGTTGTCCAGATCATGAGGGATGTGTATAAAGCTGAGCGGGTAACACTAGCTATCCCAGCTGACTCAACAGACATTGAAAATGTCCCATGGGGTCAGAAAGCCACTTTCAATCAGCACAAGGAAGATGACCTGAGTCTTGGATATATGGCTGCAAGGGAGGCCAGCAGCATGATCTTGAGCCCCAGCGACCATGATCGATCCGCAGCTGGGTCCAACGCTACGGCATCAAATCCCGACGAGAACCTCCGCGTCAGCTCTGCTGCTGTGCGACCCGGCCTCTTGAGTCGACACTCATTCACCACCTATGAGGAGAATAAGGAGAGGACTCAAGCTCGCTCCCCAGCACACTCTCGACGGCCTTCTTACTTGACAAGAAGCCAAAGCAATTACCCCGCCCCACGTACCCCTCGGGAGACCCAAGAGGACTATGCCAAACTTAACAAGTCGGCTCTCGACGAGCACGACGCTATTGAGCAGCAAATTCCGAGCTGGGAGGCCCCGCTCATGGGGAAGAAGGAAGGACAGGGCCGTGTTTTGCCTGTATTGCAAGCTCTCGATTATGAGGCCGATCCCCTCATTGACCATAGTGGTGTTATGCGAGTGCTTGAGCGTGGAAGGGCTATTGCTCTAACGAGAAGCTACCCCTATCTCGACAATGAGGCTTCTGCCGAGCCTTCAAAACAGTCAAAGACGACTGCTCAAGAAGGGTCCTCTGATCCCCCGAGCAAAAAGGCATCCGGCAGGCCTCGTTCCGATTCTTTCTCGAAACTATCGTCAATATTTAGTGGCACTAGCACCTCCCGGCCATCACTTCGAGGTAAGCCACTTTCTAGCAGCGATCGAGCAAAGACGATAGCATCCCGTCTCGAAGGGCGACTAGACGACGAGAGACCGCGGCCACCAACTCCCAAGTATGAGGAATTTGAACAAGCGCCACCCTCGCCATGGTCACAATCTCCAGCTCCCTCACCCGCCGTTCGATCCGACCCCAAGGAGAATCCCTTCTTCACAGACGCCATGGTTGACGAGGACTCTTTTAACCCAGACACTGGCACAGCTGACTACACCGGAATACGCCCGCCAGAGGCCATTGGTGTCGATAACTCGTGGACAGTGCTCCATATCCCCCTATCCCACGTTCTCCTCTCGAAACCGACACGAACTTTCAAACTTGATAGCACCCTCATGGAACAAAGGTCACACTCTCGAGCCAAGAGCGAGCCTGCTGCCAATGCTTCCACCACTGGCGATGAAGCCGGTCGCAGCACTCCTGATAGCCTCAGAAAGGACAAGCCCGCACCTATCGCCATCCTCTCCATACTGAGCTCCGTTATTCCGTATCCTTCCAACCTTCGACACTCCCTCGAACATCTTGCGCCCCATATGGCTACCACTTTCTCCTTGTGCCGGCACTACAGTAATCTCGAAACCGAACTTGCAGGGCTGCAACGTAAACGACCACAGACTGCTGGATTTGGCGCGGTTGCGCACGATGGACGCCCCCTGGATGGCATGGCGTATCTTGCAGCAGACGACATGCTCCCTCATCAATCCTTGGCTGGGAGTATGACGAGCCCGAGCGATTACTCTGGAGTGTCCAAGAGCGCTACTGGATCTCCTCTCGGGACACCTGGCTGGGATCAAGGGGCTGTTGGCTTCCTCGCTGACAAGCGGCCACCGCCGACTTCAAGTCCTGCCGCAACACCGCAAGGAGATGGGTACTTTAGTGCCAGGCAGCGGACAGCGCCTGCAAGGCATGAGAATCTTGTTGGCTCAGGAACCCCCCGAGTGAGGCCGACATCAAAGGAGAGTTCGCCATCAGAGAAGCGGAATTCTCGTCTCAGCGGCCCACCATCCTCACAGGAAGCACTAGATCCGGTTGTTTCTGTTGATAATAAGACAGTCCGTACCTCATCCGACGAATCGACGACCTCTGCGACGAACCGATCGGCGCAGACAGATACGCGGGATGTCAGTATAGATGCCTTAGATGTCGTGGGCGGCGACAACTCGGCAGAGAATTTGGCTGACTCTGCAAAGACTGGACGTGGCACTCGCCAAGGACACAGCATGCTACACTCTTACGGTGCTGATTTTGCCTCGACCTTTCAATCCCTTCCGCCTAGCTCTACGCTTTCGGCCAGACCGACACCTATTGCCGCTCCCTCTCGAAGTGGCTCAATAAATTCTACAGCAGCCGACATGCCTCCACCGTCCGATAGGCTGAAAGGACTCATTCTCGATTCGTTACCGGCCCATGTTTTCGTCGCCCTCCCGCAAACTGGGGAGATTGTCTGGGTGAACAGTCGATATCTTTCCTATCGAGGACAGACAGCCACCGACCTTGCCGCAGATCCCTGGGGAAGTCTCCATCCTGACGACAGAGATGAGTATCTGAAGGCCTGGGGCCATTCGGTTCGGACGGGAGAACAATTTTCGAGGACTGTTCGAATCAAACGGTTCGATGGCGCCTACCGATGGTTCTATGCCAGAGCAGTCGCTTCCAAGGATAAGAGGGGGGTCATCATGCAGTTCCTTGGATCCTACATGGATATTCATGATCAGCACATCGCCGAGTTGAAAGCGGCACGTCAGGAGGAAATTGAGGCTTCTGAGGCGAAGCACCGACTACTCGCCAACCTGATCCCGCAGATTATCTTTACGGCAACCGAAGACGAGGGCATCACATTTGCCAACGAACAGTGGCTGTCCTACACCGGTCAAAGCTTCTCAGATTCGCTCGGTCTCGGCTTCATGGACTTTGTGCACCCAGAGGATCTGGCCAAATGTCGTATCCCATCAACACAGCCTTCTACACCCAGTGGGCGGAAGCGCGAGGAGGAGAACAAGGTATATCAGCAAGGGTCGATACCCTCCGAAGCCACATCGACGAGCACGATCCAAGCACTCAAGACACAAACACCGCAAACACCACAGGACTCACCTCATCGCAACTCGCAGCAGCCATTGTCTCGAAACAACAGCTCGAGCAGCAGTTCTGTATACGAATGGCCTTCCGCTGACTTGACTGAGCTTGCCCGCAAAGGTATCATTAAGGTTGCGACTGACAGCGCCGGTCGAGTTTCGTACACAACCGAGGTCCGACTTTTGTCCAAGACTGGAGAATACCGATGGCATCTGGTCCGATGTGTCGAAATTGATACCATCGACTTTGGCAGTGGCGCCAGCTCTTACTTCGGCTCTGCTACCGACATCAATGACCACAAACTCCTCGAAAAGAAGCTCAAGGAAGCCATGGAGAGCAAGGGCAGATTCCTCAGCAACATGTCTCATGAGATCCGAACACCTCTGATTGGCATCTCGGGTATGGTCAGCTTCTTGCAGGATACTACCTTGAACGAAGAGCAGCTCGATTACACCAACACGATCCAAACAAGCGCTAACAGTTTGATCATGATCATCAACGACATTTTGGATCTCTCCAAGGTCGATGCTGGTATGATGAAGCTGAAATATGAGTGGTTCCACACTCGATCCCTTATCGAGGATGTCAACGAGCTTGTTTCAACAATGGCGATTGCCAAGCGCCTCGAGCTGAACTACCTTGTCGAGGCCGACGTACCTGCGTGGGTCAAGGGCGACAAGGTACGGATTCGGCAAGTCCTGCTGAACGTGACTGGCAATGCTATCAAGTTCACCTCTGAGGGTGAGGTCTTCAGTCGGTGCCGTGTGTACACTGCCAAGGGCTCCGATGTGGACGAGAACGAGATAATGCTCGAGTTTTCTGTCACCGATACTGGACGTGGATTCTCCAAGGAGGAGGCCGACCTGATCTTCAAGCCTTTCAGTCAGATTGATGGAAGCAGTACTCGTCAGCATGGCGGTAGTGGTCTGGGACTTGTCATCTCGAGACAGCTAGCTGAGCTGCACGGAGGCACCATGACAGGTAGGGCAACTCCTGGGAAGGGCTCTACCTTTACATTCACCGCTCGATTTGGCCTTCCTACAGCCGACGACCATCCAAACCTGCCTGATAGTCCCCCGCCAACGGGAGCGTTCACACCAAGACCGGAGGTGGTGGAGAGCGTTCCGGGCAGCATCAAGCCCCTCCCTCCACCCCGACATCTGCGCGCCATCGAGGGTACAGGCACTGGGGGGACAAATTCCGAGTTCACATCGCCTGGGGACGTTTCTGTTGGCAGCTCAAACCCATCTGTTCGCTCTGGAAAGTCACAAATCACCGATCGATCATCTGCAACGTCGGTCACCACGGGGCTGGCTCGTTTCAGCGAAGCAGCCAAGGCCAGTGGGCAAGACTTGTCTCAGATGAAGCTGGAGATGCCTTCAGGTCGTAGCTCCCCCGGGACCCATCTGACACACGGCGGTGGCACACCCGAGGATTTCCGGCCGCCCATGTATTCGATCCTTATTATCTGTCCTCAGTTCCACAGCCGCGAAGCCACGACGCAGCACATTGAGATGACTCTTCCCAAGGATGTTCCTCATCAAATCACAGCCCTGTCGACTGTCGAGGAGGCACAGACATTGATTGGCGGCGAGGATCCCATCAAGTTTACACATATCGTCATCAATCTTCCTTCTGCGGAAGCTATCATTGCGCTCATGGATGACATAACGAGGTCACAGACGATCGATAAGACGACTATCCTCGTCTTGTCCGACTCAGTGCAACGGCAAGCAGTGATGAAACTGGCAGCCAACACTAAGTATGAGCAGCTCCTCTCAGAGAACCTGGTGACTTTCATCTACAAGCCCGTCAAGCCATCTCGGTTCGCTGTCATCTTCGACCCTAACAAGATGCGCGACCTGAGCATAGACCGAAACCGCTCGACGGCGCAGCAGATGGTTGAGAACCAGAAGGCTAGCTACCAAGAGATCGAGCGACGCATGGGCAACAAAGGCTACAAGGTGTTGCTGGTTGAGGATAACCCTGTCAACCAGAAGGTGCTTATGAAGTACCTCAACAAGATTGGCGTGGAGGTCGAGATCGCCGTTGACGGTGTCGAATGCACTACAATGGTTCTATCCAAGCCGCATAACCACTACTCTCTCATCTTGGTATGTTTTCGACCCGTCCCTTGAACCTCGGTGACTTACTAACCCGTGCTTTCAGTGCGACCTTCATATGCCTCGCAAGGATGGCTACCAGGCTTGCCGTGAGATTCGCCAGTGGGAGACGTCAAGCGGCCATCCCAACATGCCCATCATCGCCCTGTCAGCCAACGTCATGTCGGATGTGCAGGACAAGTGTGTCGCGGCGGGATTTAGCGACTACGTCACGAAACCGGTCGACTTCATCGATCTCAGTAGGGCCATGTCCAGGTTCTTCTGATCATGATACTCTTATCGACCATGGGTGCTGTTATGGGGCACCACCACATTCACACATCCTCTCCATGTTTTGCACTTTTTACGGCTTACGACTTGTTCAGCTTCATACCCAATGTTACCGCGGCAAGGTCCCTACGTGGACTGGCTGCCTTGTTAGAATAGACCCAAGAACGGATCAAGGAGCTGGTTTGATGGGGAGATGTATTTTACCCTCTCCAGCGCTCAGGGCGAGTTGACGCTCGTCTCTCGCTTTGCTCACCGCTGGGCATTGTTCTGTTCTTCGACATGTTGAGCTCCTCTACCTTTTATGGTTCTCCTTCATACCCAGGGCGAGTCTCCCGCTTTGGTCGGGTTACTGGCATTTTGCATAACACGGGGCATTACTACTGCTTCACTGGCCTTCCTAAGGCGCATGTGAGGCTCGGAGGAGTAATTCTATGCCCGTGGCCTATATTTTTTGAACCCATATTCTTGTTGCCTTGGACTTTTGGAAGATGTGGATATTTTTAGGGGGGGTCTCGAAGATGGGAGATGGCGTTTAGGAGTCATGTTTTTTCTGTTTCTGCCTTGTTCCGTTGGACCTGGCTCTTAGCATATTTCTTCACATCAATGGTATTTCTGGCTGGGGTAGAGAGGAACATTTGAGGATACGAGGACTTGGCAGGGACTGAATGAATGGATGTTAACGGAGAATGAGGGAGGGTCCAAGCCTGTGTTTATCTTCAACGATTGTTTGTTGTATCTGGCATCAAGGGAAGGGAAGGGGCAATGAACGGCATGGCATGGCATGGTATGGTATGGTACGCCTTGGTACTTGGGGGAAATGGGATTGAGATGCTTTGCATGGGCGGAATTATTATCCATCTTGGTCCCCCTTTAGTTAGACACCGCGAGAGATGCGGTCGAGGAGAGGAAATGGCACTTTTTCACATCCATGAGTGTGGATGGATAGCTGTTATAATCCAATTCAAAAGGATAAAAATAAGACAGAACAAAAGTTCAAAGAAGAGATCTCGTTGCATTTGATATGAATATTGTGATGTTGATTCTTTTGAGTAAATGAATTGATTCAATCCTGCTTTTCATGGGTATGGAGATGGATGCTAATCATGAACAAATGCTGTCTTGCTTGATGCCCCCAAATGCCTAAAAAAAGGTGGAAAACCATGCCTGCATAGTCATCTCCTCCCATTATTTTCCCCGTGCTCCTGTCAAACAAGTTCCAATTTCGTCATTACCAAGTGAGAAGCAAGAGTATCCCAAGAAACCCCCCCCCCCGTGCTCAAGCTGTATCCCACGAGCTGGCACCCGTCATTTTGAATTACACAGCGGTCATAAGTAGATAGTGAAAGAAAAGTCATCGACTTTCTCAGTAGACGCTGCCGTGAATGCTGCGGTCCTCGTGTTCAGCATGGTCCAGGTCCTCAAGACGTTCACCCTCGCCCTCTGAAGATGACTCAGGGGAGGCGTCGCCCAGGCGGTTAGACCGGGGGAACTCTTCTGGACCATTCTTATCAGTGGCATATGTCAAACTCCCAGGGCCGGCTTTGGGAGGCGCCCCGTTGTTGGTGTTCTTATCTGCCAAGGGTTTGAGGTGAGCGTTGAGAGATGCAAGCCGCTGCAGACTAGTGTTTTCATCTTCCGAGGAGTCGTCGGTCTCAGCAGCGGATGTGTGGCCTGAGTAGGTGCCGCCGCCATCTCGGCCAACGTGTAGGTAGGGCGATTGGACGTGATCTTCGGATGATATTATCGAGGGGGTGTCTAGAAGATCAGAAACCGACTTGCCCTCATGGTTCGCTGTGATGTCGATCTCAGGACCCGTCTCATCTGCAGCGTCGGGGGTGGCATTCTCACTGTTGCTGGCGAGAGCCAAGGCGAGCTGAGATTTCTGTTTTCGACCTCCCGTCAGAGCACCGGCCGGGCTACTAGCTTCTCCATAGGGGGTCGGGCCACCATTCTCATGATCCTTTTTGCGTAGAATTTCAAGGTCTTCGCGCTTGACGTAGTGGCGGCTATGATCACAGCCGTTAGGACACCCGCCCCAGCGACGAGTGACGACAAAGGTCTTGGTGCGCTGAAGCTTGGTGCTGTCCCTCTCCCTATCCCTCTCCTCTTTGTCTTTGCGTTCGCGGCGCAACTCAGACCAAGTGCGAAGGTTGTTCTCGAGAAGGTATTTGCCATTATCCTCCTGCTTGCGCATGATGAGGAACTCGCAGTGGTTGATGTTGCGGAGATCCTCAAAGTATTCGACGGTGAAATGGTACCATTTCATGAGAAAGACACGGGACATGAGTCCGTGAGTGACTAATAGTAGGTTTGTTAGCATGCAAGACAAGAAAGGCATAGGTCATTGATTAGAAATCTCGTACCGAGAACGCAAACGCTGGCAAAGTCGTCCTCGCCAAATTGCCTCCAAAGACTCTCGTTGAAACCACTAATTCGATCGTAGGCATCGGCGGCACTCTCTCCACTGGGAATGCGGTAGAAGAAATGACCGTAGTCGGCTCTCTCCTGCCACATGCGTTCCATCTCGGCGCTGCATGGCTGGAAGTTGCCAAAGTCCTGCTCGCGCAACCGGGGCTCCTCATACACCTTGATGTTAGATCGGCGAAAAGGAGACGGGTCGGGAGTGTCCGAAGTCAAGCTCTCGAGGATGCCTTCTGTTGTCTCCCGAGTTCGGCGGTAGGGGGATGTGAAGAAGTGGAGGGTGTCGTCGGGGCGGAGGAGTTCACGAAGACGGCGACCAGCATCGTGGGCTTGGTTCCAACCCTCTGGTGTGAGCTTTACTCGGTGATCGGGCACGGTCTGGTGAATATCACGGTTCTCTGAAGCGGTTGTAAGCCAAATGCATGGATAGAGGAGAGTGTTGAAGGGAGGGAAGGGAACGTACTGTTGCCCTCGGATTGACCGTGGCGGACGAGAATGATTAATCTTGGCTTGGCCATGATGTGTATGTGATGCCCAGTGGCGATGAAAAGCTAATTGGGGACGCTGCTATCAAGCAGAGAGAGCTGAAGAAATGTTGAGGAGCGAGTATGTGAAGCTGGAGGAGGTGGAGGGCGGGTACAATCGGGCGGTCAGAGGCTGAATTGTAAGTGGTGATGGCCCAGTACAGTGTTGGTGATGCAATTCACTCTGGGTGGATATGAATGGAGAGAATAGGTAGGTAGATAGGGTTGGGTCTATCGTGGGGATATAAGAAGAAGAAGAAGAAGTAAGAAAAAGAAAGTGGAAGATGCAAGAAGAAGTAGCGTCACAGAAAACTAAGTGCATGTGGTTTTTAGTGAGGCTTGTGTAATCCAGTCGCCGCTCGTTGGCTCACGAGGGTCCTGAGACAGCCCAGACGCAAACACACCCAGACGCTCTTGCCTTTCCTATTGATTGACATGCCTTCCTACCTACCTAGGTTCTTACAGCGCACAACCATGTTTCCGAACCTGCCCCGCTAACGTTACTGTAGGTAGCCATTGCCATTGCCATTGCCAGTGAATCCCGGGAAAATCCCCACCAGGGCAGGAAGGCACGCACCTTCTCAGACATGGAGGGGCTAGGAATGCTCAAAAAGGTAAGGACGTACCTCTCCAGCCAGGTCCCCTGGGCCGGAGCCGCCCCGCCATCTGTCCACTCTCCCGTCACTCTCGAGCTGCTCTCGCATTCCTTCAAACCGTTCTCGCATCTGTGAATCGTCCATTGGCATCCCTCCGGGCACACATGGCGTTCCGTTGCCGTCAGCCAATCCCGTTCCCCCGTCACCGCCGAAATGTGAAAGAGTCACAAAAGACGAGCCTCCGGGTGTTTTGAAAACAGGCAAAACAGCCCATGGAAGACCCCGAAGGCGGAGCTAGCGAACAGCACCCCCGGCCCTATGCATGATCCCATCGGGTGAGACACGAGGGGGAAAAGGAATTCAGGTTCCATGGCGCGATCTGGAGCATGGGGGAGGGCAGGTCCCGCAAACGGTCAGATTTCCTTTCCTCCTGTCCAGCCCAGCCCGCAGAGAACAAAGAGCCCGGACTCTCTAGCGTCCCCCCCGGTTCGAGCGAAGTGCAGCACATCTCCGGCGATGCCCTGGGCGGCGGCGGAGAATATCCGCTGAGCAGCATGTGCTCTTGCATCGTCATGTACGATGTCCGGCCAGACATCATATGATTTTGTCTTGCCCGACCCGTCCGCTCGGAGCTTGGCTGGCCCTTGCGTGCTCGCTTCCTGGAAGAAAGATCATGAGAATCTGGGAGGGGTCTTGGCCAATCCTGGGGTTCTGCTCCGCCAGATCAAGTAACTTGGCCTGTTTTTGCTGGATGGATCTGATCATCCGGATGTTGACACCTGCCGTGTTCTTGCTGCAGACCTGTCTCTCGTGTCTGGTACTTTTTTCCCCTACTGGCCTGTCTACCCTCCATTATCTCTCGGTGTTTCGTTTCCGCCGCATCCCTCAATCTCGTGCTGCAACCCTCCCCTTGTTTGTTTGGTTTCGGCTTTGCCCATCTGCATCAATCCGAGTTACGTAGTTGAGCCTCATTGGGAGGATAATGGCGGCATGGCGAGACGATTCGTGTACGGGAAGCGCCATTAGCCGCTGACAGCCAACATAGGCTGTATTGTGTGCCACGAGATGCTATTTTCGGCAACCTACTATTACCCGTCTTCGTCTCAGGAGTCTGGTGTCTTGCTCACCCGGATGCCCTCCAACTTCAGCTGCTACTTGGCGCTGCTGGACAAAGATGCTACGCTACATAGTAAGCTATGGCTTGCTGTGCCTTGTGCCTGGCACCATTGAGTCAACTACCGCGCGCTTACCCGTCCCCTGTCTCTCAGCTCAGTGACAGCTTGGGATTTTTTTTCAGAGGTCCTGATGACCCTCCATTACAAGGCCCCCCAGGCACACCCGCTGCAGCTGTCCACTGACCTTGGCAGCATCATCCGCCACCCTCATCAGATCCCCGCCTTGAATTGGATATCGTTATCTTTTAGGTTGGGTATCTACCGTCAATGCCGATATTCCTGATCAGCTCCGAGAGGCAAGCTCGCGTAGCTACTAGGATAGCTAGGTAGCTATGCCCAAGCTACAGCTGGCCAAGTGGCTATTGCAATTCTTCTACCAAAAAGGTGAAGAAATTCAGACCAAAATTATGGTTAGGCAGGGGTTAGACAAGGTTGCCTGGGGCTTAGAGTTGGTTCCCGATTAGAGGCGATATAAGCGGGTTTTAGCTGCTAACGCTTTTTCTTCCCTCCCGTCCCCTCCATCACATCCATCTCAACCCATCCATCTATCCGCCCGCATCACCTTTTTCACGTGTCGAGTCGCATCGCATCGACAGCTGACCGCTCTATTCCACGGTCCTTGTTCAAATTACATAACTGTGCATCTCCCCCCCCTCATCTTTACTTTAGCCATCACGCGCCGACGATCCCCGGGATCGCCTATCGCGCCCTCTGACGTTGACGCTCACGCGTTCACTCGGCCCATCCTCATCCCAGCACCAGCACCAGCTCAGCAATCAACAAAGAGGCTATCAGCTACCACGACCCCCTCCTCGCACAATCATGTCCGCCCCCGGCCCCGAGTCCGTACCAACCTCGGCCGATCCCCGCTCCCACCGTCCCACCAAGAAGCGCGCCCTCACCCCCGTATCTGCGCAGGCCGCCTCTGTCGACGCCCTCTTCGCAAAGCCCGACCAGAACATTCACATCCCCGGCTCCCTATCCGCATCCACTGGCGGTGCCTCTCGCTCCGCGCCCCCTGAGATCGTTACCAACGTCCAAGGTTCTAGTGCTGGAGCTGGCTCGGGAGAGTTCCACGTTTATAAGGCCAGCCGCCGGCGCGAGTATGAGCGCCTCCGCGAGATGGATGAGGAGCTGCGCCGCGAGAAGGATAAGGAGGAGTTTAACAAGGACAAGACTGAGCGCGATCGCAAGGACGAGGAGCGCACGCGCAAGAACCGCGAAAAGAGGGAGAAGATGAAGGCCCGAAAGGCAAAGAAGGGAAAAGGCCCAACTGCCAAGCCAGGAGCTGACAAAAAGGCATCAACGACGACGCAGCCAGACGATGATTCTTCACGCACGGAGAAGGGAGCCAAAGACGTCGCTGCTGACTCTGCAAGCAAGAAGCAAAACGAGGAGGAAGACTCAACACCAGCTGCAGCACCTGTCGGCCTAGTCATCCATGACGATGACTGAACAAGACACAGCAAAACGCAAATTTCAGTAATAGTTACACTACACATACACACGGTCATAGGAGAGGCGGGACACTTTAAACGCACAGCAGGCACAGGATCGAGATCGTAGGCGGAGGAATGGTTCGCGAGAACCTGTACGTAGGAGCGACAATATTGGTTCGCCAGGTAATTCATGTGATACCCATTTCCTTCATCCTGGCGGATGAGTCGCCGGGGGATTCGCCATTGCATATACGCCCCAGCTCTCCTCTCCGTTGTTTTGTCTATCTTGCTCTTTCGGCTAGTACAGGGGGGGTATGACCAGTCCAAACAGACATCTAACAAGGCCGAATCGCATCCACACCTCCCTTTCTGACCTGAGTCGGGTGTATATCACAGTAACCTCACATTGTCGTTCCAGCTTTACTCCTCGCCACCACCGCCGGCTCCAACCTGCTGGGCCTTCTTGGCACTGCAGATGTCGTCTACTCGGAGGAGAAGGCAGGCAGCCTAAATAATTGTTAGCATCCTGCAGCCTGAAAAACACTCGAGACAAATATACATACCTCAATGGCGGTCTTGAGGCTCTGCAATTTGATAGCCTGGGGCTCCCAGACTCCATACTCCTTCATATCCGCGATGGCACCAGTGTCACCGTTGACACCCCAAGAGCTCTTGCCCTCAGCCTGCTTAGCTCGCAGATCCGTCAACACGCGGACGGGGCTCTTGCCAGCGTTCTGCACCAGAGTTCGAGGGATAACCTCGAGGGCATCTGCCACGGCCTTGTAGGGCCACTGCTGCACACCCTCGATGCTCTTGGCCAGCTGGCCCAACCTCACAGAGACAGCCATCTCTGTGGCGCCACCACCCGGCGATAACCGAGGGTGGAACACGACGTTGCGAGCAACGCCCATGGCATCTTGCAAGTTTCGCTCAATCTCGTTGAGCACATCCTTGGAGGGGCCGCGGAGAAGGATCGTGCAGGCCTTGGGGTCCTGGCACTTGGTGAGGAAGGTAAAGTACTCGTCGCCAATCTTCTCAATCTCGAACAGGCCGCATCGAGTGCCGACATCCGAATCCTGGAGATCCTCTACTCGGTTAACGATCGTGGCGCCGGTGGCACGAGCTATTCTGTTGTTGTCGGTCTTTCGGACTCGGCGGAGAGCTGTGATGTTGGCCTTCATGAAGTAGTGCTGGGCGAGGTCTACACTGCATTAGTAATCTCATCTCATGCAAATATCAGAGCAGTTCGGGACGCACCAGACACTCCCTTCTCGGTGATGACGAGATCGGGCTTCACGGAGATAATGGCCTCGCATATGGCCTTGACCTGCTCCTCCTCGATCTGCAGGATACGGTTCCAGTCGTCCTCCTTGGTAATCTCAATGTTGGTCTGGGACTCGCCCTTCTTGTACTCGAGAGGGCAGTCGAGGAGAACAATTCGGGGGTTCTCAATGCGCCGGCGCATCTTGGGATGTGTGATGTCCTTGTTGAGCATGAGACCATCGAGAACCTTGCTGTCCTCAATCTCGCCACCAGGAACCTTCTCAACTCGGGCATATCGCTTGATGTCGACCTCGGTCTTGCCATTGCCAGCCTCCCATGTCACCGTCCGGACTGCCTTGAGGGCGAGATCACACATCAGATCCATCCATCGCGAAACGAACTTGGTGCCGATAGAAGACGAGATGAGCTGGTACATGGCCTTGTCGTCGTCGACATCGATTGGCAGAGAGATCTCCTCGATGATCTCGAGGGCGTCTTTTAGAGCGCGCTTGAAGGCGGAGATGATGACGACGGGGTGGATGTTGCGGTCGAGCTGGGGCAGAGCTTGTGCCAGGATCTCACCGGCTGGCAGGGGTGTCAGTACTTTGCTTGACTGGGCAGCTCTCTCTCTCTCGCATCTTACCCAGGATGATGACGGTTGTAGTTCCATCGCCGACCTCCTCGTCTTGTGTCCGGCTGAGCTCGATCATGCTCTTGGCGGCGGGGTGGGAGACCTCGATCTCTCGGAGGATAGCATGGCCGTCGTTTGTGAGGACGATGCCGCCCATGGGGTCGAGCAGCATCTTGAGCATGGCCTTGGGGCCCAAGCATGATCGAATAATGTCGGCGACACTGTCTTGATTGTTAGGATCGGGGATGCGACTCGGAAGGGGACAATGGCGGGAACGCACGTCTTGGCAGCGGCGATGTTAGACAGCTGAGCTTTGCGGCCAGTCTGCCTCTCACCACTGTTGGTGTCTAGGGGATATCGGTCAGCGTTAGAGTTCAGTACAGGAAGCGTTTGGACGTACTCATAACCACTACGGGAGCCTGCATGGTGACTGTCTTCCTTCTATAGTTTGTACAGTCGTTGAGGAGGTGGGGGAAGGGGCAACGTTGCTCCCAGGGCTAGCAACGGCGCAGGCGGAGCGGGAGCGGCTCAACGTCGAGGAGAGCTGCAGGAACGAGTCGTCGTCGTCTTTGGAGATGGGGGGAGCAGCTTATGCCGCTACTCAAGGGTTCAGTTCAGACGTCGATGAGTGCAAAGGGGAGAAGGAGGGAGAGGAGATTAGTTTGTTGAGAGGGGCGCGCACATGGACCAGAAAACTTTCAGTGGTGGATGTTGATTTTTGGCGGGGAGGCTCCAATATGGGATTGGGAGTGGTGCCCTGGGCTTTTGCTCCTTCCTTCCTGTTTGCTGGCACTTGCCCAGCCCGGGCTGCTCATGGTGGAATGTTAACCCGCCCCGCCCTGTACCCCTCCGTCTAAGCCAGCCAATCGAGGGCCGGCTAAGCTTGGGGAGCTCTCCACAGCTGATAAGGGGTCCGTCCCTTTATTTTTCAGCCTCGAAAGCTTGGAGACTTCTAGAAACAGTTGAAGCAAGTGAAGCCATGGGTTCGCTGCTTTTTCGGTCATGTTAATTGTGGATGTAGTTATCTACAATAACCTCAGACCTCAATGATACTCCATCATCATTGATTCCTATGAGAGACATACTCGGGCCTCAAGTGTCAGACCGAGGCCAGCATGTCCTCAAAGCGACTGGCGCAGACAGTTCTGCCTAAATCTCAATGGACACCCTCCAAGCCCATCACAGAGTCCAAGTCTACGTTTGTCGCCCACGTCGCCCCCGTGACGAGTCCATCCCAGGCCCAGCTGTGCGTTCAGTCGCTGCTCGACTCGGACAAGCGCATCCGCAACGCGACGCACAACATAACTGCGTGGCGTATAAGGGACGGTGGCGCGGGCATCCAGCACGCCGACGATGACGGAGAGACGGCGGCCGCGGCCCGGCTGATGCAGCTGATGCAGGCCATGGACCTTTGGGACGCGGCCGTCGTCGTCACGCGATGGTATGGTGGTGTGCAGTTGGGGTCCAAGAGATTCAGGCTGATCACTGCGGTGGCGAGGGATGCATTTGTACGGGCCGGTATGGCTGAGGGAAAGGAGAAGGAAGGCAAGACGAAAGGGAAGAAGAAGAAGTGAGCATATGAATCAACACCAGATTTACCATCACGACATGCGTCACCTCCAGCCTTGGCATCACGCATCGGTTCGGTCCTATTGACATTCAAATCCGTGTTAGGGTACCTAGTGAACTATCAGCTACCTAAGGTACGATATGTTCCCATGGTTCTGCTACCGATCGAAATGCTCCCAAAAAAAGATATGATTCCTCAGGCAATCACCCTGTGCCTGTACTTGATTTGACCCTATTCCCACGTCACAGCTCACACCTTTTTTTCATCATCATCGTCATCATGCTGTGCGTGGTAGGGTCCTTGTTGGCTGATACTCTGGAGCTGACATCCATGTCGCTCATTCCTTCAGCCTCTGCGATAGTCGATCAAAAAAGTATTGGTGTGTCTTGGTTGACACACTGGTAGACCTCTACGTAAAAAGGTCTCAGTCCTGACGGACCTCGTTGCGCAGCCCGGAAGCGCGCGCCTTCTTGCCACGGCGGCGGACACCGGGACCCGAAGCGGAGGGCATGGTGGAACCAGCAAGGCCGTTGTTGTTGCGGCTGGGACCGGCGGCAGCAGTGCCAGTAACGTTGGCGTTCATGTTGGCATTGGCCTGGTTGGCGTTGACGTTGCCATTGTCGACAGCCTTACCCTTGCCCTTGACATCGACGGTCTTGTCTTGGGTGTCGGGATACACAGTGGTCCATTCAGCTCCATGCTTAGACTTGACCTCGACGAAGCAAAGGTTGCTCGCCATCTGCTGCTGGATAAAGTCCCAGTGACCACGGTCGTTCTTGGCCAGGTCCCGAACAGTCTTCCACCAGTTGTCTCTGCCGTTCCAGATAGGGGCGCAGTCGACCCAGAGGAAGTCGGGCGGGAAGCCACGAGCCCGAATATGGGTGGGAAGAGGCGAGATGGCAAAGCTGGGGAGGCCATCCTTGGTGAACTTCCACTCGAGAGTCAGCTGGCGACCAGGCGTCTTGGTGTAGGGAGTCAGCTTGAGCTGGCTAAAGTCACCGAGGCTGGGGACCTTCTTCGCGGCCTGGGGCTTCTCGTTCTCGTCCTTGTTTTCTGTCTGGGGAGTGGTCAAGGGTGGGTTCTACTCTTCCTTGACCTTCTCGATCTGGGACGAGGGGGCGGCAAAGACCAGGACCGAGTGGTGCATGTCGGCCAGCGAAGGGGGAACGACGCCATCGAGGTCGACGATGGGCTTGCAGATTCTGAACCAGGTCCAGTTCTGGAGTTTTCCATCGGGAAGAGCACTGTGAATCACAGGTCAGTCCTGTCGTGGTCTGCAGATGTGAAGGGAAACTTACATGAGGGACTGGTACATGGTGAGGCTACCCTTCTGAGCGTCAAGACTCATGATGGTGTGAGGATCAAGGTCAGGAGAGTCCCACTCGCAGCCGGGAAGGCTTCGCTTGACAAGTCGGCTCTCTCTGAGGTTCTGCTTGAAGACGAGGCTGTCGAGTTCGAGCTTCTTGTAGCCATACTTGGCGCATCCAGACCACAGATGGGCCATCAGGCCAGAGGTAGCATCAGAGGTCTTACCGACCTGGGGAAGATCCTTGACTGGGTCAAAGTCCTCAACAAGCATGATCTGGCTAAGAGGACGGCCAGGCATGGGGCCGGGCTCGAAGCGATGGTAGTTGGCGGAACCGGTGATGGCCTGAAGTCTCTCACTGGCAGCGACCCTGAGACCATGTTAGACTGACTTGTCCTAGTGAAGATAGAAGATTCGGATAGACTTACACAGAGGGAAGGCGGCTGAAGTAGTGCTGCGTCTTCAAGTCCCGATAGTTGTCGGGCTCACCCGCTCCAGGTCTCTTGTTGGTCAAAGCCCGGTTGACCATGTCGACGTTGAGGCCACGACGAAGGAAGTGAGAGTGAGACAACTCAGGGCTCATGCCCTTCTCCATGTCAAGTCGCTGCATCATGCCGGTGATGGTGACGGCGCTCTCAAGGCCACCCTCGGTCTGGGCCCTGTCACGGAGAGCCTCGCCGAGAGACAGACTCTGGGCGAAGTTCATCGCGATACCCTTTCGGAGCTTCTCTCGGACAGTGAGGGTCTTCAGATACTCCTCAGACAGGTCGTAGTTGGGGTGACACGAGGAAGAGGCTGCGAGGGGAGAGCCTGGTCAGAGATCTTGGACGAGGCCGTCTTACCGGTGCCAGAGGGGCCAGCACGGGGCGTGACAGAGTTGTACTCGAGAAGGACCTTTGCCTTGGGAGTCGAATCGTTGGAACCGAGAGTGTCGTTTCCAGAAGAGCCAGAGCCGAAAGACTCAAAGCCAGGAGCCGGGGTAGAAGGACCAGCGTCAGCCTGAGAAGCGTTAGCATGACCATCGGCAGAAGAGCCAGAAACTGGCGGGTGTCGATCGGCGGGATCCATCTCTCTCATGGTTCCTCCAGGAGACTCTTCGACGAGGTAGACAGATCGAGATCTCTTGGTGTTGAGTTGATCGAGTTGTGGGCTAAGCATCCGCTTTGCCTCTTTGTCGAGATGTGACATTGCGAAAGGGGAGAAGCCCAAGAAGCTTGGTTAAATAGATGTCCCTTGTGCCTCTTTTCGGACACAATAGTATAAAGATCTGTATTGAGTATAATACCGTGTAGGGTATGATGCCCGCTTTCGGGGTTCAAATGTGGTGGTGGAGCCGATCTGAATGGTGTAGTTGATCTGAAAGTGAGGATGTGAGATTGAGGCGAATTTGAGATGAGATGCAGGCAGCATCTTTTTTTTTTTTTCCTTTTGAGAAGAGGGGGCATTGTTGAATCGTTGTTAATTTTCTGCCGTTGCCAAATCGGTCGAGCTGGTGCTGAGAGAGTTTATTTTTTCCCAACTGGGAGAATTCAACTGGGCTTTCAATATGGGAGTTATCGCGGGCTGCGATTGTTTGCATCGCCTATTGTTTTATCTACTAATATCACCAAGTGAATAAAGACAAGTCCACAAAGAGATATCTGGTCTAAAAAAAATGACAATGCGATATGCGAATATGACATGTAACTTATCTAATGCTTTGTACCGACTGGAAGAATTGATGCATCGCCAAGAACGGATATATACATGCTCTCACGTACACGTGCCATCTTCAGACGTGAGTGGTCACTCAAGCAGGAAGCGACAAGTTAACAACCAACAAGACATCCAATAGTTTTAGTTCCAAAGTCCAAAAGCATGACATGGACACAGAGCCAAGTTACACCACTCCGCCTATCAACATGCCCTCCCTGCAACCGTGCAAAAGTGTCTGATAGGCCTCATGCTGTTGCACTTGATAGATAGTCACCGCTCAGCCTTGTCTCTCAACCCTACAAGATGAAACTCCCTGTGGAGATTGTTTCTCCTGCACATCCAAGATAAAAAAGAAAAAGAAAAAGAAAAAAACTGGAGAAAATGACATCGGCAGAGTCTCGCCGAGTTAAAGCATCGGTGAAAAGTGCAGATCAAGGATACCTCGTCACCACAACTGCACTGCACATTTTGTTCCCGTCAAAGTCGGTCAGGCCTTGCTTATGCTGATCCGATCTCTCACCGATTCACACATGTAGGAAAGGCATCCTTGAGGAAAAGAAACAAGGCGGGCGTCTCAATAAACACACTCCCTTACTGAGATGCCTCAGCCCATCCCATCCCCACGCAGCCTTGACACCCCTTGACCCTTGTCTGCCTAAAGACCGGGCGTTTGGCTGCAGAATGCAGGCTGTAGAGGGCTGAAAGTAGTCGGCCTTGCAGTCCTACATGAATAGGTAGTTACCTGATCCAAGCTCAAGTACCAGGATCAAGGAGGATCACCGAGTCTTCTAGCAATGTCTCACCAGTTCTATTACTCAATCGGCGACCAAAAAGTAGCTCTTCTTCTTTCAACCACCCTGTCTTTTAGCTGCGTGTACAAAATTGCTCCACTAACAAACAGTTGACGGGATCACCCTGAGGTCCGTGTTGATATTGATATCCCTGCCAAGAAAAAGAAGCCCTACGCGGCCGGCGGTCTCGGTGAGATGGCCGGGATCGGAGCATCATGCACCTCTTCCCAGACTTGACTCTAATGTTTGTCCAGGCTAGCCCGTGCTCATAAGAGCCACCTGAAGATGCTGCTGCTGTTGCTGCGATCTGAATGCATGGCTCCATTCTCTCGGGCCCGTGGTGCAAGAGGGTGTATCTAGCTTAAAAGATCGAACTGCGTGGAGAGGCAAAGAATCGACACCTTGGATCTTTCGGTATGGAGCCTCATGACTGCCAAGGTTGTTACCCCCACGTCAGGTCCCAGCGCTCACCGCGGTTCTGGATTGCCTCAGTTACGGAGAAGCCATTAGGAACCCCTTGCAGAAAATATCCACTTCATGTCGGCTTTGAATCAAGGCACTTGTGTCCAGGGGAGTGAACCAATGTTGGTGGTTCTCTTGTCAAAGCTCCATTGGGTACTGTCAAGATTCTGTCTTTGAAAGAGCCGCGTCTACCGTGGTAACTACATGGCCTATTTTAGATACTCTCAACACCAAGACTTGAACTGTGACTCGGTACTGAATCATGGTTTGTGTGGAGGACTCAGTGCCGGGTGCTCCGGAGTAGTTCGTGGCCGTCCACTCCAAGTCCATTGGCGTTGAAGAACTAACCATTCCTCAATACTACACAAGAGATGACGGCTTACAAATAACGCCGTAAATATTTTGAATGTCTTCCAATAATAAGAAGAAGAACATTTTGCCAAGGACGGGACTTGGCAGAAATGGAGGATAGTGTTATGGGCTAGGGTTTCATGGGTAAGAATAGAGCTCCATTATATCCAATTTGACCTTCTAAATATGTGCAAATGGCATGTTAATCTCGTAAATCCTTTGATCGCTTCGGAACGAAAGCCGATGTTTGAATCCGGAAGAATCCACGAGGAAGAAGTCTCCTTGTTCAAGGTCCCTTTCATTCACTGTTGTTGGATGTGTAAGTGATGGTAAATAAAAGACTCATATTTATCATCAATACCTATTTACAAGCATAGACAGCCTGTTATGCTTAACTATCTTCACTCTCAAGTTCAACTTCATCTCTTGCTATGAGGCATTTGAGACTTTTTTTATGGTTAAATGCCCCTGATCTAAAGAGTGAGATCGGCAGTTACTATTGCCTTGTTCACACTCACGATGATACTCTATCCACCATCAAATCCACTCTACTTCGGTAGTTGTCCTCTATCAAGCAGCCTCCGCGAGTGGGGTCGTGATGGTGGAGGTTATCAATCTCATCTAATCACCTTCACGTATAGAAGTACTTATAGGCATTGAAAAGTCGTCATGTGAACTTGTTTACGGTTCTCTCGTAGTTGTATTTCCTGTGATATACTGACGAGATGAAGTTGGCTATACTCTCCAGCTCAGCATTGCTAGGCCTGGCCTCTACGGTCACGGCTAAGCAATCATCCGCCTCTACTCGAAACACCACCTACGACTACATCATCTCTGGAGCTGGAGCTTCCGGTCTAGTCGTTGCTGAGCGTCTTGCCGATGCTGGCCATAGTGTGCTTCTCATCGAGCGAGGTGGTCCTTCGTACTACGCGACGGGAAACCGTGATGACTTGATGAAGTGGAATGAGACCGTCACGGCGTATGACGTTCCCGGCATGGCTTTCCATACCGGCACCTCGCCGACCATCCAGTGGTGCAGGGACATTGCTGCCTCTGCGGGATGTGTGCTCGGTGGCTCTACCGTGCTCAACGCTCTGATGTACATCAGGCCCCGTGCTGCCGACTTTGAGGCCTGGCCCAAGGGATGGCGATGGGAGGATGGCGTGGCCGATGCCGCTGAGAGTGTCTTCAAGCGTATGCCTGGAAGCATTCTTCCTTCTGCTAATGGCAAGCGCTACGATGATGGCGCATTCGAGATCATGTCCGAGTTCCTTGAGAGCAACGGTTGGGATGAAGTCGACGCCCTTCACGACGCCGAATCAAAGGACAAGGTCTTTACTCATCCCCCGTGGCTGGTGAGTTTCTCCTAAACAAACAAGTGTGGAATCTAACTGATAGAACTAGATTAGCAATGGACTTCGAGGTGGTCCTGTTCGCGATATCCTCCCTGATGCAGAGGCCCTTCCCAACTTTAGCCTTCAGCTCAACGCCATGGTCCTCCGTGCTGTCCGCAAGGGACCTGTCGTCACTGGTGTAGAGGTTGAGCACAAGGACGGTTCCCGTGAGATTATCAAGCTCAACAAGGGCGGTTCTGTTGTGCTCGCCTCCGGCACTCACTCGACGCCTCGCGTTCTCTTCAACTCTGGCATCGGTCCGAAGAAGCAGCTTCAGATTGTTGCTTCAGGATCAACTGGCATTGAACTGCCTCCAAGCTCCCAATGGATCAACCTTCCAGTCGGGCAGCATCTCCAGGATCACCCTATTGTACTTGTTCAGTTCCAGACTCAGGAGGGTCTTACAGCTCTTCCTAAGACGGCTTGGACTGAGCCAGACCAGGAGTCCGTCGACCTGTTCGCTCAGGGCAGCGGTCTCCTCGCTCAGTCTGGACAGCGCCTCAACTTCTGGAAGAGCGTTGAGGGCAGCGACGGCGTGACCCGCTACGTCCAAGGCACCGTCAACGCCCCCTCCAACAACACCATCGAGGCCAAGGTGTACCTCACCCACGGCCTGACATCCGTGGGCACCCTCGAGATCACGGCCGATGGCAGGACCAACATCACCCAGAAGCCCTTCCTCAACACTGATGGCGACCGCGAAGCCCTCAGTACGTTTGTCGACGAGCTTCTGGACTACGCTCGCAAGCCAGGCAGCATCTTGACCGTGCCTGACAACGTCACCGCCGAGACTATCCTGGAAGTCTCATACAGCGGAAACCACCATCTCGGCTCTGCCAACATGGGTGCTAAGAATGACGGCCGCAGCGTGGTAGGTCCTGATACTCGAGTTTGGGGCACAAAGAACTTGTTTGTCGTCGATGGTAGTATGCACCCTGAGGTTCCTACTGGCAACACTCAGGCTTCTATCATGGTTGCTGCTGCTCATGCTGCAAACAAGATTCTCAAGGTGTCTTCAAAGCGGTACTAAGCAAAACATGTCTACACTGGCAGTATCGCCCTCACTTTGAGGGCTAGATTCACCAGTCTGCTATATTTTACAAGATTTCTATACTCCCTCTTAGCTGGGCAGTGTAGTTCGTTTAGGTAGACGTTCAATGTAAATATATTGATGAATTCATTACAAGTGAGCAACCTGAGGAGCTGCCGAGCCTACAGGGACAACCAACTAGACGACAGGAGTGATCGTATCTAAGCCAGTGGTATTAGGACAAGTTACCCTCGCACTCATGGGCCTCAATGTCCTTCGAGGGGCGTGAGATTCCTCAATAGACCTACCAACAAGTCAATAATACCAACCCCAAAGCATCAAGAAGTGTAACTCGACACCATCCGCCTCAAAACCTCGAGATGACGATATTGTAAATTCAATCTGACCCAAATCACATTCCCTAGACCTACTCCCACCTCCCAAGGAATCGATTTCACAGCAGAGGGAAAAAAAAGGCATCAGCGGCGTCAATTGACTTACGGTGCTACCCAACAAGGCAGCACCGGTCGTTTCAGTTCCGGACCTTTGGTAAAGGTTACTCTACTCATGAAAACACTTCGGAGTTCGGATGCCGCTCCGATTATTGTTTTCATAACTTGGCAAAAAGTAAAAAAAGAGAGAATACACGCCCTGAGGGGGGGGGCTCAGCTTCGGACCGTGAATTTTGACTCCATCTCGTACACTTACTTTCTCCATCTCGCCGCAGGAGAGAGGCCCAATACAGGATATGCCTGGACGAGGTGGTGTGTTGGGCCGCTGTTGGTCACACACAAAGAAGGAGGATCCTGTACCTGTCTGTTCTCCGGGTTGCCGACGACCTGACATGTCTGGGCGGACTGGTCCGCTTAACGGGTAGATCCCGTCCGCGTCCGCGTCCAACTAGCCGGGGACTTGCCAATCGGAATCCCGGGGGACCGGACCCTCTCCGCCCCCCTCATCCTCTGGTGTTGTCCTATCTATCAACATGAATGATCCCGGTAGGAAGAAACGGTTTTTGTCGTCTCACGGATGTGCGGATATGGAGCTTCATTGGTTGTCAACGGTGAAGAGATTTTCTCTCTTCCATCAGGCACAAACTGGATCCCCTGGTAACAGATTTTCATCCCAGAAACGTCAAATGACAGGCTGACAACTCAAAGGGGTCGGGCTCGCAAAAAAATCCTGCAGGACGACCAATCGTCAGCAACAAAGACCCTTTCCTTGGAGGCTTGGTAGAGAGAAAAGACTTCCGTCATGTCCACGTCAGCGGAGAACGACACCCGTGGGGCTACAGTTTGATATTCTGAATCTCGACTCTTTTTGGTGCCTGGCCTGGTCCCTGAGCCGGTGTCAAGACAGAAAAAAAATCTGCCGTGCCTGGATTCTTACTCTTACTTTCTCAAGGGTATTTCCCTGTCTTCCCCCGTGGGACCTCAATTCTGCGGGCGTATCTTTTGCAAAGAGTCTCCATAATCGGGGACTCACTACGAAACAAGACAAAAGGGCGAATAAATGCAGGACGAGCACATTACGTTTATCTCGGACCTCTTTCTCTACCAAGTTTCGTGCTTCGCTTTAGCTTCCTCCGCTAGTCGGTCCCGGGACGTTGGGCATCGCCGCCGATAAACGAGGGAGGCAAACCTGTGCGCGGGGACAGACAGGCAAAAGGCAAGGGTTTCCAATCTTACATGCAGGCTGTCAAAAGCGCAGATCCGATCGCTACCAAGAAAAAGGCCTCGTCTGTGAGTTGGTCCACGTTTGGCATTTCTGGGAGAGAG
This sequence comes from Fusarium ambrosium, assembly GCA_003947045.1. Lineage (NCBI taxonomy): Eukaryota > Fungi > Ascomycota > Sordariomycetes > Hypocreales > Nectriaceae > Fusarium > Fusarium ambrosium. The sequence goes on from NIZV01000187.1 coordinate 78,922, forward strand.
AGTCCGAGAGTCGTCCGGTGGCCAAAGTTGCAACCACCACCACATCTCATTCCCAGAGCCATGGTTCGCATTTCGCACGATAGTACGGAGACTACGGGACTTAGATCGTCGGGAAATCTAATAGTCGAAACTTAATGAACTTTGAACCCCAGATCCCCCCCCCCCTCCCCCTCCTTCAAAGAGAAGATAGATCCTGCAAGCGTCCCGCCTTGTCCCGCCTCGTGCCCTCAACGTCTCGCCCAGAATCTCTCTCTCTCTCGCCTGATTCTAAGTTAGAGTTTGAGCCGGCTCCTTGTTGAACCTTTTTGCCTCCCACGATCCCAACGCGTTGTGGTTCGCGGCCCGTCGTTACTGGCTCGACCGTACGTGCCGCACCGTAGTTGCTCCTGTCAGTGCGTCCTCCCTCCCTCCCTTCCTCCCCCCAAGGTTTGCCGCTTGAGTGAAGGCCCTTGATGGAGGATGAATGTTACGCTGCCAGAGAGGGAAAAGGGAAAAGCACAAAAGTCAATTTTTTTTTGCTCATCCTGAAAGCGGATGTCACCCTACCAATTCGCCTCTCGGGACCTGGACCTGAGGGTTATTGATTGATCTTCTCTCTCTTTCGGTCCCAAACCTTTTGTGAGGGCGTTTTCGTATAAACAGCCCACTCGACGACTCCTTTAGACGCCCCTCGAGGTGAATGAATTAATGAGAATGAAATCGAGACGCCCCCAGTCTGGAGATACCCCCGCGTTGAAACGCCTCAATTCGCCTCAATGGATAAAAGATGAGATTTGAGCCATCACAGCAAACGGCAGTTGTTACAGAGCCAGCTCATGGATCTATGCCCCCCCCCTCCTCATCCGCCGAGTAGAGCCGTCGGCACCGTCCGGCCGGCGGGTAAGTGAGGTGACAAGGGAAAAAAGGTCGGCCCAGGTTAGAGACATGCTACAATTGGCTGCTAATCTGGTGTGACCAAGGAGAGACGGCGGCGCTACATTCCTCTGAAAGTGAAGCTGTCTCAGGTACCCAATTTATCCCAGGCCGGGTCTTGTTGAGTCGAAACGCCCAAGTTCCAGCCAGGACCCATGGAGGACCAACAAGCATCTTTTCCTCTGCAGAGCGTATGTTCTTTTGAAATAGCGATATTCCTAAAGGACTCCCATCGCAAAAAGACGTCCTGCTCCCCGGTTGCTGGCTTGACTAGGTTGACTATTTCTGGCGTTCCACAAGTCTCAGAGACAAATAGCGGGACCTACATTGGCACGTCACGACGCATGCGAGACAGGAAGAAAAAAAGCAAAGAGACAGGCGTCAAAAAAGGCAGCGGAAAAAAGCAAATTCCCATGTTGTTTCTCTGCTTTTCTTCTTACTCGATTCGTCTTTCCCGCCGAGCGGGCCTAAATTCCCGTATCTTTCTCGAAGCTGCTCTCTCTCCCAGTCAAAGACACGGCTCAGTAACGCCTTTTAAGCCAGCCTCATGCATGGCACGGCTTCCCCGGTGGGGAAAAAAAAAAGCTGTTGAGACAAAGAGCTGTTCAGCTGAGAAAGAAAAAGATGAGGCGAACCTGCAGAGAGCTGAACTTTTCAACAATCGACGATTTCGGCTGCGGTTTTGTTGCCCTTTTTCGTTACTCAGATATGCTCGAGTTTCGTCGTCATATCTGCGCGTGATAGTGACACCTACACCAAGCAAGCCCTCCAAGACAATAACTGTCCTATACCGGGATCCCCCTAGGCATTGGGTGTTTTGCAGTGGTTTTGACGTGCGACGTGATCTATGAAGTACAGAAAGCCTCACCATTTTGCAATTGTTCTAGATCACGTAGCACTAAGCAAGCGGGCAACATGTTAAGTCCATGCTCGTAGACGGGGGTCAACAAGCAAGCCCCCATCGTGAACCGACCAACTTTGCCGGTGAACACGAGCCGAGCGGCTTCTACAGCCATTGGGTGCAAAAAAGTAAACAAATTCCCTACCAGATAGGGTTAAGACGCATGTGAGAAGGACGACGTGAAGTGCGTCAGAAGGCAGTGGATAATCCATTGACACTCGTCCACCAACGCCATCAAGCATCAAAGGCTTGCGTCAATTGGAAGCACATCCAAGGGCTGCTGCACCTTGGAAGCCGACTTTCTGCATGAATACCAACGTGGGCATATCCCGAGCTAGCGAAGGAGGGCGTCCTGGGCTGACGTGCCCTTCCTTGCCCAGTTCCCAGCTTCATGGATAGCAAAGAGGGGGCCAAATACGCAAGTGTGTCCCCCCAAGGCGCAGCAGAGGCTTCCTGCAGAGGAATTCATGGCTTGTGGTCGCGAACACAATAGAACATGGGCTCTGCGTGGTCTGGAGAGACATTGGGCTGTTGCACCCCCCTCCTCTTCTCTTCTTCGTCCTCCTCTCACGGAACCAGGTTCTCAGAGACATTGACTCTGCTTGTTGACAAGAACCGTCGTCGGTCCGCACTTGAGAAAACGACCAATTCCCGCACATAGGCGAGCGAGCCGCAATCCTGGGACCTTGTCCGTCACTCCTTTTTCTTTTACCCTAATATTGACAACCTTCCGAAGTGCAACATGACTGTCGCACCTTGCATTGCGCAATGGGCTGCCTTTTTTTTTTCCCCTGCGGCAAGCAGAGGGTGTTGTTGTTGGTGAGGCAGATTGCTAAGTCGGAAGCGGAGCCCTTCCTTCATCTCACGAATACCATTGCCGTTTTTGCAAAAATGCGACAATGCTAGACGGGCGATTCATGACATTGGAACCCCCCGTAGCCGAAATATGTGCTCATTTGGATTTGCCTGTCAGAAAATGGTAGCATGACATGTCGTCGAGAAAAGATGACGCCTGTACGTGATGTGTATGTAAGAGCCGCCATGGCATAGGCGCAAGCGTGCATGGGGAACTAGGCGAGAATCCCACGTTCTGAAACGACAGTCGATGTGTCAACCCACCAGCCTATCAATTTGACGTCGACGAGCCATCCAAGTCATGCCAGAGGCATTAAACAGGGCGAAACTCTTTGGTCAGAAAATCTCGTGGCTGTGAAGAAGAACCCCCCTCCCTTCCCTCCTTCGGCTCGTCGAGAGAGAGAGAGAGAGAGGCGTCCATTCGGCCTTTGAGCCGCAGCTTGGTTTTTTTTTTTTTTTATTGCCTTCATGGATGGATGGGGGGATGATCCCACGTGGTGAAACCACACCAGAGACCCGAATTCTCTCCCTCGCAGCATGCAGGGAGCCAGTCCCCGTCTGCCAGGACGCGGGAAGGGATGGGGGGGATGAATGGGGAGCAAGGCATTTTTGCCCCCCAGGGATCCCCGAGGTGTCGTGTGTGTGTGTATGCGTGCGTGTATGGGTGTGCATGTGTTTCGAAAACATCCCGTCAACGTTCGGGGGAGGAGCCAATTCCCTTGCAGAGAGAGACAGACCATATTCCCTGTTCAATTCACATCCGTCCTTGTCGAGCGGCATGTGTAAGACGTTGCACAGCATAGAGACATCGCCATCCTCGTCGATGCCACGGGCACCCGAAGCCAAGCGCAGCCAAGCGTCAGTACCAGAAACCGACGACATTGGATGAGAGTGAGTAAAAAAGAACTTCTTATCCCGAGGGGTCTCATCAAAATTCGGTAGTGAGACGTTTGATGGAAGTGGCGGGCTGTGCCTGGAATGTAAAAAACCTAACCTAGACGAATGGGAAATTGTCTTGCATTGTTTTTTTTTTCTTGTCAAACTCCTAATATTACCCTCCCATGACGAGGTCGTATCCGCCCTGAAGAGCCTCAGAGTAAAAAAAAAATAAGGCACCCGCATTGTAATGAAAGAAAGAAGGAGAAAAAGGCGGAGTGGGGGGTCTTGGTTGAGCAAAGAACCGGTCAGAAGATGGCGGTTCCTGGTTGAGACAAATAGAAAAACAAAGAAGAATTTTTCTCTCTTTCAAGTTGTGCAAATGCTGCCGTCGTAGAACCCATGATGCACACATTTTGTCCATCATTCATCACAGTCTCGACCAAGGCTTACAAGACACGCCCTCTCATGAAAGCGGAGCAGGTCGAGGATTTTCTCGCAGACGTCACCCAGCGGTCTTTGCTTTCCCATGGATTCTTCTCGCGAGGAAGAGCTTCCGCAACGTCCGGGCCGACCCCCCGGCGATCAAGGAAGGTTCCAGGGTCTCCGAGCAGGGAACAGAAGAGAAGGGAACAGCAGACGGAGCGGCCACGTAGGTACAGTACCGTAGCATTGAACGGGGAGACGACGGAGAAAAGAATCAATGGATCTCTTTCATCTCGATCCATGGGATCCGTCCCGTCCGTCCAAGATGCTCCGGCCGGCCGCTGCCTGTGGAGGCAAGGCAAAGGCAAGGCAAAAAGGCAAGCATAACAATGCCCCCTCCCGCCGAAACAGCCCACATTTGCTCCATAATGTTCCAAATGCAAGGTCTCACTGCCGGCGAAGCGAATGAACTGCTTGTTCATCTGCCGAGATGGAAAGCAATAAGGGGGAAATAACGGCTCATGAGTGTCGGACGGTGAGTCCAGTTTTCGGATAATCGAGGCATGAGAAGCTCTCTCGTTCCGGGTTGTTAGCGCCGAAGGTCTCCCGGGGCAATCAGAGAGTTCGGTCTCTTGTTCCGTCAACAGGCGACCTGGCGGACCCTGCCGACGATGATGTAGATCTCGGCCGACTCAAGGTGAAAAAGGCATGAAACTGGGAGCGCCACAGCCTTGGATAGAAAAGACGTCTTTCTGCCTTTGTAGGGGCTCCTGGTTCGACAACAGCGTCATCATCAAAAGGGAGCGTCGTTAACAAAGCCCTCAATCTCGCTGGATATCCAATCCCATTGCAATGCGTAGCCCGTAAGAGCCAAAGAGAAATTTTTTCTTCCCTTAATCGCTGTTTCGGAAGCCGCCCTGGCCAGAACACGATCAATCAATCAATCAATCAATCGTCGTTCCCTGGCAGGTTTGAAAGTGAGCAAGACAAACAAAGGGCAAGGGAAAAAATTATCCACTATTTTTCATCTTCCAAGCGTCAAGCCAGCTAGCCAGTCCAGACAGTCGTCTAGCTGGTTGGCTCCATTAGCTCAGATCATCAATCTCAGTCAGCATCGCCGATTCCGAAGGTAACGATGCGTTGGCAGAAAACCCCAACCAACCAACAAGAAACTTTGAGAGAGAGAGCGAGTTTCGCAATGCGTCTCC